>MUZH01004212.1:0-60855 GCA_003012965.1 Juglanconis oblonga | reverse complement strand
CTATATATTAGATAGTATTAGCCCTAACGACTTATCTTTATATACTAAAAATACCCCTTTCCTAGCCTAGCTAATATAATTAGCAGAGTTCGCCGAGAGCCTTATATAATATCTCTTATTAGTCTTCTAGATATAGGGCTTATTAGGCAATACTTTCTTAATATAACGAAGGGTATAATAACTATAGATATTCTAGACTAATATAGGGTAGTAATAAACTAGGGCTTTACTCTTCTAACCTTTGCTAAGATTAGAGCTAGAGATCGCAGAGATATATTATAAAGGTAGGATATTAATAGTTAAATTAGTCGGCTTTAAGCAAAAACCCGGGGGATAGAGGATATATAACCGAGTAATCGTATTAAGGTCGCAGCTAGCTAAGGGCAAGGACGGGTATAGTATATTACCTATACTATTAAGCTGCGAACTTATAGCGATAGGCGAACTTTAAATATTAAAGGTAGATAATATATCGGCTATCGCAGCAAGGGCGTAAAGATATAGGCGAGAACTAATTGCTAGATAGCAGCGGAGGATAGGGGGCGGACGGCCGGAGAGCTTAAGGCAATACTATAGAGAGGGTCGACTATCGGAAGAAAAGAAAGAAGAAAAGTTAAATTTCGGCTAAAAAGCGACCCTTATATAATAGGGGGTAAGACGTATAGACTACCTGCTAATACTATTAGCCGCCTTCCGCTTTCGGCTAATTAGGATTCTGCCGGGTCGCCGAGACCTTATTACGAAGTCCCCTTTCCTATAGATTTTTAGCGCGATAGCACTATATCTTTAGAACGTTATATATAGGAAGCCGCAATATCGCAGAGAGATTATTATAAAGGGGTTTCGTCCAGCCTTCGAGTAAGGTTTTTCCCCTCGAGTATTCGTAGAGTATCTGTATGCCTTCTAGGCGCTATACTAGTTATAGCTAGCATGATAAGAATATTATTATTATTTATTATCCTTAGTATAGTTGCTCTAGGGGACGAGTATATAGTATATTATAATAATAATATATATCGGTATCTAGATATCCTAGGTAGCTGGCTTCTCTTTAAAATTAATAATAATATCCTTAGGCTTAATCTTCCTAAGGACTTTCTATTATATATAGGATAATTAGCAGATATAAGGTTAGTAAGAGATATATTAGGTAAGGATATAGAAATATACCTTATTATATATAAGGATAAAGGCGATAATATTAGAATCGGAGGCATATAACTTATCTAAAGTATAAATCGTCTAATCCTTAGATATTATATAGTCTTTAGCCTTTTTAAGCCTACCCTTAATCCTAATACCGTCTATTATAAAGGTATCTAGGGTTACTAGAGCTATAGTAACTTAGTAGGAGGGTATACCTATAATATCTTATTAGATATAAATACTATAGGAATTAAATAAGTATATAGATAGGGGATACTTATAACCCTTTTTAATAGTAATTAGGAGGAATTAATAATAGATATTAATAGATGCTAATAGGTAGTAGCAGGTAGTAATAGTAGTTACTTTATAAATTAAATAAGGTTCGTTTAAAGAATTGGAAGAAAAGTTAATGCATAAAATACAAGAAAGGAAGTTTGGGTGGGGTATAGTAGGGCGCGTATAGACCCTTAGGCGTGGCAGTAGTGACTCAAAACCGGATGAAAAATGAAAAAAAGTCCCGTTGTGCAAAAAGCGCTCTGAACCGCCATAGCCGTGGCATAAGCAGTTGCGTCACTGTCGTCAAACTGGTAGACGACGTCCTTGCTTCGCCGACAGGAAGCCACCAAGTCGAGGATCTCAGGCACCCACATCTCCATCCACATTGGAATCCCCCAGTTGGTCTTCTCTTCTCACAGGATGGCGCAAACGGGCGTCTTAGAGACCTTGCTCGCAGCACTGCAAGCCAGCGTCTCGGTCCTGTTGGTGATCTCGTACGGAGGACTGGCCGCCAAGCTCGGGCTTCTCTCGCCGGAGAACACAAAGGCCGTGTCCAAAGTATGCGTTCGAATGTTCCTGCCCGCGCTTCTCATCACCAAGGTCGGCTCAGAGCTGCACGCAGGGTCTGCGGGGAAGTATGCCATCATCGTGGCTTGGGGGCTTTTGGCCCATCTCATCTCGTTTCTCATCGGCAGTCTGGGCCATTTTGCCTTCAAGATGCCTGATTGGGTCACCGTCGCGGTGTACGTATCTCTCCGGATTCCTGAATTTCTTTACACCTCGAGCGAAGAATACACGGTCCATCCGATGCTCTGAACGTAGGATACCCTCGTGCGCTCAGGTGGTATTCCACGACGGCGACGTTCCTCCTGAACCAAGCCTCCCCCCCCTCCTCTCCGGGTCATGTTGAAAATAAAATGTTTGGTTCGCACTAAAATCGCATGAAGCATGTTCAACAACACCGCCTCCTACCCCCTCCTGCTCATCGGTGCGTTGCAACAGACCGGAATCCTATCATCCTTGGTAGGAGAGGGCGAGACTACAGATGAGGCCATCGAACGAGCCAAATCCTACTTCCTCATCTTTTCCACCATATCCAGCTGTCTGACTTTTGCTGTTGGACCTCGTCTCATTGACACCGAGCATGCACCTGAGGATGATTCAGACTCAGATGCAGAATCACGGCACAATGAGGACGGACATGGGGAACAACAGGCCAACGAAGAGACGGGACTCCTCAATGGAGACCAGCTGGCAGTACCAGACATCTTACACAACCCCTTCGGAGATCACCGGTCCTTCTTCCCATCAACTCGGAAGCCATCTGCTGTACCCAATGGCACTTCCCGCCGCCATTCCAGACGGAGAGCTTCGCTCGTTCCCCGGAAGCGGTGGATCAAGCTTGGTCCTCGTACGAAGTGGTGGCTGCTGTTCGTCTCTGACTTCCTCAATGCCCCCCTTGTCGGGGCAATTATCGGTGCAGTGATCGGCCTCAGCCCGCCGTTGCACCGGGCCTTCTTCAATGACACCCAGCACGGAGGCATATTCACCGCCTGGCTGACTGCTTCACTGAAAAACATCGGCAGTCTCTTCATACCTTTACCCGTCGTCATAGCTGGCACCTCGCTGTACTCGGCGTACAAAGGTACCAAGCAGAAGACTCAAGGCAAACCTCAGGGGCTCCCTTGGATCACGGTCACGTACATCATGCTCGTTCGCTTCGTGGTTTGGCCTGTGGCAGCTATTGGGCTTGTCTATCTTCTGGCGTCGAGGACTAATATCTTGGGTTCCGACCCCATGCTCTGGTTCACAATGATGCTCATGCCCTGGTAAGAAACCTTATCCAATGCCAAGGTCCTGATCACGGCTAATAATGCTGTCAGCGGGCCACCGGCCATGAAGCTGATAACTCTGGTCCAAGTCAGCAACTCGGGCGACGAGGAAGAGGCTATTATTGCGAAGCTGTTGACGGTGAGTGGTTCCATATGTGCAAGGTTTCATCACGTGTGTTAAGAATGATGTAAATTAATGAAGGGCTTAGATATCTTACCTTGTCTCTCCTGTACTCTCATTCGCTGTAGTTGGCAGCCTGAGAGCGGCACAGGCGGCGATATAGAAGGCTAGCGTCTCACGAACGATTTTGTTGCTAAGATAGGGAAGGTGGCAAACAAGGGACTCGAATGTTTGAATATATGGCTCAGATTGCTAGTCCTAGATCTTTCCCATCTGCTACCTCTACGGAAACAATCGAAAAATCATCTACATTGAAACAAACGTGTTGGGTCTATCAACCAGGAGCAGTGTAGAGCCTGCCGAAGTCCTGTCTGGGTGCTCAGCTATCCTCAACCCAGAAACGATTCTGTAGAAAACCGGCGTCCTAGGCATGTGCACTACACCTGCAGTGTCCGAGGAACACTACTTTTGAGCGTACCTCACATATCATCAAATAAATATTTCAAGAAAGATCCGTGTTCCGTGCTGAAGGTACATGATTTCTTTTCTGCCACACGAAGTCAACAGTGTCGTGCCATTGCGAGTTGAGACAAAGGTACAGACCTCTAACATTCTTACCTCCCTAACAGTATCTGTCGGAGGCGAAGTCAACAATCGTGTTGGGTTGGCAACGAGTCTGCGGCGCCTAACGTCGTCGATATCAACGTGCAACCAAAGGGGCACATGCGTTGAGAAGGATCTGTTGTCAGCGACCCTCTCCCCCTCTCGCCCCCCTCTTTTCTTTCTTCCTTTCTCACACAATTCCTCCGTGATGTTGGAGGCTGGATGGTGTCCAGAACGCAATACTACTTAGAGATATCGCGTATGCTGTCTTTCTTGTGCTATTAGGTTGCGTTGATGCGATCATTGTACCTCCCGAGGATTGACGAGGAGCCCTGCTTGGACAAACTTGAATTTCGTGGATGGATCGCATGCGTCTGTTATCGTGCTAGCTGTATAAAGTATGGAGTATTACCCCATATATCAACCTGCATAGATCAAGCACAGGTGCCTTGGACTAAAGAAGTTTAGGGGAGGAGAAAGGGATCCACCGAGCATGGATACTCCCGAGCCTCAGAATACTCAATATCCACCACGATAAGTTCGGGCAATGTTATCTACACCCACCTGGAGAGATACTTGCACTGAGCTCGGAATCGAACTTATCTTGGCTTTCCCTCCGTGTTATATATGTCAAGTTGTGGGGTTTCTCGAGCAATTCGGTTTTGGTGGGACAATTTCATTAGATAGCCCCTTGCTTCAGCTACTCGGCAAAGACAGGTCAAACGCAGCGCCACATGAAACCTGGCACGTCTCCAGGATGCCATCACCACCAACACTTGCAGCGAACGAGCCCGACGCGACTCCACTTCTCCCGTGGTGCATTTGAATAAGGGGTTTAAAAACCACGCCCTGACCGCAGGGCTCTGTTTGAACCTCCTCGTCTCAACGTCTCAAACCAGACGGGCGAACAAGCTCATGTCACAGAACCAAGCTCATGTCACAGAGTATCGCCCACGGGGATCATCCTAATAGTCGTCAGCCGCCTTCCCGAAGTCGTATATCAAGTGTAGGCCTCTTGGCATGGTACTTTTAAGTTTTGTGTGCTCTGTTTTTATTGTAATTTGTCTTGTTCGATTTTCGGTGCCTATATCCCGTAACAAATCTCAGTGAGACCAGTGGATTGTGCAATATTTCGCCATAGTACCAATGGACCCGAAGATCAGCCAATACGAGACAATATGGAATGCGGAGGATCGAGATCATGACGAATGCCTATCCGAGACCGATGTCGAGTCGGGCCACGAAAAACAGTGGCACTGTGATGAAGGGCCCGCAAGCAAATGGGACCAGCCCCGCGGGATCCTCCCAACTATCAAAGCCTATTGTTGGATAATCGACAGCTCTTTGCTAGTCGTCATCGCAGGGCTCTTGACTATGTTGCTGTTGAGGGAACCACACCAAAAACAGATTGGCAGCGATTTTACAGCTTCTGGTCACGAATGTGAGTATATCAACCGACTTTGGGCCTTCGTATTCTGGTTTTTGACACACATGTGTATCAGTCTCCACCAACGTCATCAAATGGAATGCCGACGAAGCGTTTGTGCCGACCAATACATCGGAATGGTTCTCAGATTCACTCGTTGCGAAATGGAACACATTGATGCCAGGTAGGCATTGTTTTTATACAGTCTTTGAGAAGCCCTTTGCTGAAACTTTGGTAGCTGGGACGTCCCCGCCCGGAGGCCCGAATGCCACGAGCTTCTCGACCACGTCGATGACGCACTCGCTTCACTGCCTTGTAAGATCGCAGATTTTCGAGACACCAATCAGACGAGTCTATACGGGAAGAAGCTAATGGGGGGCTCTATCTCTTGCAGTTCATGATGGGAAGGATGTATTCTGCCCTTCAAGCCAATAAGCCCGATCTTCTCGCTGAGGATCATCATACACACTATCTCCACTGCATCGATTACATGCGACAGACCGTCATGTGTGCAGGAGATGTGGCTCTTGAACCACACTCGCCGAACGATGGCCTGGACAACGGGCCCCTCGATGGAGGCTGGAATGGGATTCACGGTATTGAGCTCCCAGCCATTGCAGCGTGATGCTCTGAACTAACCAACGTGCAGTCTGCAAAAAGTACGACGAAGTGATTCACTACCTAGAAGGTTTGTATCATTGCCCGTACCTCACTCCTCTCCGCGGTGTTGCGGCATGCTAATCTCCGCCCAGATCAAATTGTTGATGAAATCCGAGTTGTACTACCCATTGATGATTGAGCGATCAATCTGTTTGATCTCGCCAGAGAAGAGGAATCAAAGGATCCATTTTACGCACGGGAATAAGAGATCAACGAGGGCGACTTGAGGTCAAAGCGGCCTTTTCTATACCCCTCTTCTACTTGAGCCTCTTAAGCGATCATGCACTCTGCACAGACGCCCTGCACTTTCAGCCGATTCACGGAGACTTTTCTGTACGGGCGAGAGGGGCGTACATGTCAATGAACTGGCTGTGTCCGCATGTCGCGGCTCCTTTGGCTGCGTTTCCGACGTCCTAATGATAGTGGAGCATGTCCACTTCGGTCATATGCAGTCTCGGTTCAGGCCGCACCCAGAAACAACACCAACAAGATCAGTATACTGATGGGAGGTGCACTTTATTGAGGATTGCGGCACCTAACAATCGTCCGGGATGTGGTTGGTGTCTTGTGAAGTTTCTCGCGCGGATGCTTTCGATCCCCGGCACACTATTTCTCTAGACTTCCTCCCTGTTTTTCATCCGATGTTGGCACGTTCCACATCTTGCATTACTGCATGGTCTGATAGAGCGAGCGGCGCTCATCGTGGGCAGGAGTTTTTGCCTAACCGCCGGAGACAGAGTGCCTACTGCGTACATGTCGTACCACGGTCCACCAGCTGGTCATTAGACCAGGACCGGGCTGACAAGACTGACGAACATGTGGAGTGCAGATTCTCAAAACAGAGCGATTTGCTCTGGCCCGAGATCAGAGTCCAATAACGTCAGAGGCGCGGACGGCGTTATCGAATTTGTCACAGACCCTGCACCACGGGATCGATCATGAGGATGATAGTTGTCGGTGAGTGTCCATGGCGCATAATACCAGGCTCCGCTGGTTGGTGCAGACAGCGCGTCTTGATCGCGCTCGCGGTGGAGTCGTGGGCCCTTGCAACAGGCTTTTGGTTCACGGGCCATTGTAAATGTAGATAAGCACCCTGGCCCTCACCGACCGCTAACACAGGCAAAAGAGCCGTTGGTCCTATGAGCGGTGAGCACGTTTCAATGATTGCTCGTCCACTTGCTCGGCCATAAAATGACTACCAGTGTTGAGAGCTCGCAGTGTTTCCCAGACAAAGACCCATATAAAAGTCCAGTGACCCGCCGTCGGTGGATCCCTGAATGCGTTGATGCATTTCCAGATATCTGATATATCTTGCCTTGTTTTCCTCCCGTCTCCAGGCTTCCTTCGAGTCCTTGATCGAATCTCTCTGCATCTTCTCGAACCGGACCCTGAAATTTGACCAGTTCTGCGAGTTTCCTGGTTGAATCTTTGCTTCCCTTATCACAAGCCAAAAGTTTCTTTTTATTCGTGACTCAAGCGACTTGGCATTATGGCTGAAGTTCAGCGCCGGGCAACCAACGCAGGTGATTTGGGAACGCGTGAGAGGCGGAAGTCGGGTATTTTCTTCTTCAATAGGGGTTTCAAGAAGTGAGTCCAATGTACTTTTGGTTCTTTTTTCTTGTTTTTGTTTTTTGTTTTTGTTTTTTGGCCATCTCTTTGCCTTGCTAGGCTCTTCCATCTCCTCCTATCCCTCTTCCCGTCTTGCCCCGGACCGAAGTCTTCCAACCTAGCGATTTCACATATGTATCATGTTTTGTGCACCTAGTGGTGGCTTTGGTGAAATTGAAACGACACCCCCCTCGAAAAGTCTGGATCTATGTCGAGGCACGGATTTTTGCGGCTTTCCTACTGAACAGCACCGGTCAGCCACCAAATATACAAGGTCTTCAGTCCTGGCCGAGGGCGTTGGCCATCACGATCTAGCCTGGCATAGTCCACACGAGCAAGTGTTTCTCATACAAGTGTAGCAGAAGTCTGGTCCCATCAGCAGAAGTCACGCATGCCGCTATTTCCAGCCGCCACCGCTTGAAGAAGTCTCGTCCCCTTGATGGCAGAACGCGCGTGGACAAGCGGCGCGATCACACGATGCTCCGGGAAAAAAGACAGGTTTCTTTACCGCTAGCCAGCAATCCTCCATTTTCTTCAGAGCAAACAGGGAAATCATCGACCCGGTAGCATCAGCATTCATCCCTTCCACTGTATCGAGGCGTGAGGACGAGGACAACCTTGCTGACTCTCTTTCCAAGTACCAGGTCTGCCTCTTATTCCAAGGGAGAAAACGACAGCCCCGTCTCGTCACCAACAACACCGACACTGGGTCCTACAAAGGATGGCTACGAGCTCAGGAGAACCGATTCTGGACGAAGCATCCCCGCAATTGGCCAAACATCCAACCTCACTGGCGAGGCGGAGCGCGCCTTGAGCTCCTCGCCGAAGAACCTGGGAGGGAAATCCAATGAAGATCTCCCCACGCCTCCTCAGACGCCCGGTCTCTCTGCCGTGGACGCCTCTACAAGCCACGCAGCCACGAACGAGACTGGTGAGCACGAGGAGGCCGACGAGTCCGCTGCTTTGATCAGCGAGTCGCAGATCGAACAAGCAGCCAAGGCCGTCAAGAAGGTCTCCTACCACGAGGATGCCGATCTTGACGTCAAGGTCCAGGAGGCAGATGGTGTTGATGCCATCTATTCTGTCCGCTCGAGCGTGCTCGAGAGCGCATCGCCTGTGTGGAAACAGAGCATTCCCTCGCAAGCCTCGACCACCCTCGACCTGGTCACTGATCCGGCACCGGGCTTGGACGTCATTTTCTCCATTGCTCACTACAAGTTCCAAGACCTGCCTCCACAGGTCTCTGAGAACCATCTCCACGACATTGCCATCGTCGCCGAGAAATACCAAACGTTGCATTTGCTGGTGCCGTTCGTGAAAGGCTGGCTGACATCTCTGAACAGTCCTGCCGATGACGTGGACAAGGTCCTCGTCACAGGATGGATTCTCGGTCAAGCACAGTGGGTGGCACAGGTGATCGCCCAATGTGCCTACTCTGCCAGCCTGACCACAGACGGCACGCTGCTCGACTCACAGGGACAGCCGTGGCGCGAGCAGCCTGTGTCAAGCGAAGTGCTTGATCTCCTCGCCGCCATCCGTCTCGACGCCCTCGAGAAGATCATCAAGACCGTTAGCACCCCTGTATACAAGCTGCTGAACCCGCAGTCATACCCCGACGAGGACATCCGCTACTGCCACGCGACCGAGGAAGACGCCATCCGCGAGGAATGCGAGCAGCTCCAGCTGGGATCGGCCATCATGGGTCTCACCAAGGCGAAGCTGTGGCCCCCCCCGGAGTCTTCGCGGATCAGAGCCAGCCCTGTCGAGCTGTCGCGTGCGTACAAAGATGTCCGCATGCGTCGGTACCAGACCCCCGGGCTGCGCTTCCAGGAGGAGGAGACCAAGGACGCCCACGCCGAGTGCGGCTTCGGACACCATGGTGAAATAGATATCATCCTCAGTGCGCCTGCACAGTTGACGACTGGCATAGTCAAGGACCTCAAGGTGCGAGCCGAGAAGTCCGGCGCGTATGGGGACGCTATCTTTGAGGGTTTGGAGGAATATCTGATCGAAGAATCCGCACCCGTCGGCGGTGATGAGACTCTTCAGGATACTCCTGTCGACCCCGAGCAACCATTCTTGCCAGAGGCGGAGGCGGTTGGTGACAGTGTCAAGGACAGCGGTAAAGTTGGCCCAGCTGCATCGTTTTCCAACATTCGCTAACATGCTCTCAGGCAAGTAAAAACCCAAACAAAAACAAAAATAAATACCTAACAAAAGAAGGAGAGAAAAGTCGACCAAGGTCGTAGGGCTGCCACATAAACATTGTGGGGTGCCTTATTGGGATTTTCGGCGTGAGTACTGATGGTAAACTTCAGGCATGAGAGGCGGTGTGGCGTTACGTGCACGTCTGGACGATGCAAGGCCTGAGAGCCTGCTCGTCCTGATGAAGGTGTTTGAATTCCCTTGTTTCCCCTTGTTTCCAAATATCGATGAAGTGCAAAAAATGTGAATTGCTGCGGCGTTACAGCCTTGAAGACAGTGGCGGAAGCATAGCAAATACATTTGCTGTGGACCAACAAATTCGAGATACGAACGTGGTGTTGCATCGAGAATGTAGCCGAAAACAGCTGCTTGTATCAGAAGTGACCAGAACCACCCATATGAGTCCGCCCCGAGCGAGCACCAAGTATACGGCCATGTCCAGCTGTCTGCTGGCCTCCAGTCTGGGACGTAATCAGTTACCTGGGCAACGCTGACCGCCGAAAATACCAAACGGGTTATATACGTGGATCAGGCAAGCCCGTGGACCTGGCCAAAAAGAACCTCATCCTGTTCTGCTCCATGATCCAGGCGAAAAGCTTGGCTTGATCAAGCGCCCCTTTGGGTATTTCCTGTCCAAGACATGCATAAGTATCTTTGCAACAACTTACTATGCACCTCGATTATAGCCATAAGCCCAGCTTAGCCGCAAATTCAAGAAGAGTATACGACCTGGGGTCCTCCTCCCCCTCGAACTCCGTAACCGCAGTTTGAAAAATTGAACCGGCTCTGGGATCTATGCTCTATTCGCTGTCTTCTATGTCTTCTATGAATCTTCGAGAAATCACCAAAGTCAAAGGTCTATAGATCTACCTACCAACGCTCTCAACGCGGAACCCCAGCAACTCCATCTCCTTGACCTCAACAATACCCCTGCCATCGAAGAGCCACCTTGGCTTCTTCATATGATAGCTGACCTTTGCCCAGTCCAACCTCTCTTTAGGTTTATACTCCACGTTGGGAGTATATCCACTCTTCTCGAGGCGGCAGTTCGGGCAGTCCGAATCGCAGGTTGGCTGCGGGTAGAGTCGTCGCAAGGGGTCATGGTCCTGCGGAGGAGACGCCGCCGTTGAGGCAATCAACGGCACACTTGCGAGGGGGAGTTGCTTGACGAGGTATCTCTGAAGGGAGAGGAGGTCCAGCTCGGAAGGTTCCAGGGAAGTGAACGGTCTAGGATCCAACATACCGCACTGCATGGTCTGGGGTCGTTCAGAGGAGGCGGCTATGGATGCAGCATTAGGGTATGTGAGCCCTTTGGCGCTGATGATCCGGCTGGGGCCCGGAATCTTCTTGGAGGAGCCGTTCTTGAACTCGTCAAACTCGGTTGTGATCAGGACGGCATCGGCAGCAGCACACGCCTCGTAAGCGCTTTCGTACACAACCAGAGGGCCGCCGTCCTCCTTGAGGATATTGCGGTCCAGCTCTTTCAGCAGCTGCTTGATCTCGTCGCGTACCATGACGGGATTGCAGCACGGGTCGAAGACTGCCACCTCCCTCGGCCCCTCCCCCAGCAGCGTCCGGATGATCTCCAGCGCCGGCGACTCTCGCGTGTCGTTGGTGTTCTTCTTGAACGCGTAGCCCAGGATCGCCACCTTCTTGCCCGCCAGCGTGTTGTTCAGGCACCGCACCACGCGCGCCGCGAACCGGTCCCGGCTGTACTCGTTCATGGCGTGGACCTGCCGCCAGTACGCGGCCACCTCGGCCAGCCCCAGGCTCTGCGCGAGGTACACCAGCGACAGCACGTCCTTCTTGAAGCACGACCCGCCGAAGCCGATGCCGGCCCTGAGGAACCGGTCCCCGATGCGCGGGTCCACGCCCACGGCCGCCGCCACCTCGTCCACGTCGGCCCCGGTCCGCTCGCACACGGCCGCGATGGAGTTGATGGACGAGATCCGCTGGGCGAGCATCGAGTTGGCCACCAGCTTGGCGAGCTCCGAGGACCAGACGTTCGTGGTGATGATGCGCTCGCGAGGGACCCACGCCGCGTACACGGAGGCCAGGGCCGAGGCGGCTTTGCGACCGGCTGGCGTGGGCGAGGCGCCGATGAGCACGCGATCGGGGTAGAGGAGGTCGTTGACAGCTGTGCCGGCCGCCAGGAACTCGGGGTTGGAGAGAATCTCAAAGTGAACACCGGGACGGTGGACGGCCATCTGAAGACGGACGAGTCAGCTATTGCTCATAGCAGCCCATCGGGACCGTCTGGTCTCTCGACATGGAGGGAGGAGAGGTGGTCGTGCGAAACGAGACATACCGTTTCCTGGACCATTTGCGCCGTTCGACACGGCACAGTGCTCTTCTCGACGATAATAGCGCCCGGCCTCGCATGTCGAGCCACGTCGGCAGTCACCGCCTCGAAAGCCGTCATGTCTGTTGCGCATCCCTTGCCGGCGCCCCGAGTTTTGGTCGGCGTGTTGACGGCAATCATGACGATGTCTGCCTCAGAAATGGACTTGCCAACATCAGTGCTGAAGAAGAGGTTGGGTTGCCTTGCGGGCAAAGTTGTCCGCTGGTGGGAGCCATGGCCGGCCGTCGAGCCAAGTGCTGCATCCGGTAGGATCTCAGCATCAGGGTTCCAAGACAAGCCAGGCTCGTTTCTGAGAACTGTCTCCCGTGTGCCGTCACGAGCGACTCGAACGACGTCCGCCAGGCCAGGCTCATAGATCGGAGGATGGCGGCTGTTCCAACGCCGGATCCGGGTCTCGCTGAGGTCAACTACGGTGACGCGAAGATTGGGATTGTTGAAGGCAATCACTGCTGCCGTCGGACCACCTTGATGCGTGTCAACCTTGGTGCCATCTTGTTGGATGTGAATCGGGAGCTCTTACCAACGTATCCTGCACCGACGCAACAGATATTGCGAACTGGCCTGGTCTGGGTGATGCCCATATCCATTGATTCTGGGACCTGAGGTCGCAGTAATGGGCTCGACATATAGCTGCCCTCTGGTGTTGTTGGTGCGGTTGAGCCGTCGAGGAGGGTGCTGTCGGCGCTATCCATCGAGGGCGATGATAGGGGATTCATGGTGAAAAGTGGCCTGGTCTGCTTACAGCTGTCCAAGTATGCAGTTGTCCGGGTCGAGCCGTGGGTGGTCTCTGAGATGAGAAAATGTCCTCGTGATGCGCAAGGTACGATATGAGATGCGCGTGTCCGAGGCTTTGGTCCCCTGTGATATACTCAGGAGACGAGTGTTGGGTGGTGTGGCTCAGACAGGCAGAGATAAGTAAGGACTGGGTCGCTGACGTGATAGTCTTTGCTCCTAACTGCCCAGGTCGCGAGAAGGCCTTTCTACTTATCGGCTCTTCAGAACTGATCAGCGAAGCTTGTGAAAGAATGGTGGAAAATACGAGGAAGGGTGGTGGCAGTCGAGGTAAGACGAGAAATATGGAAGGGTCTGGGCCAAGCACATACGATATGGACGAGAACAGCCTCCTCGTTCTCTACTTAATACAAGGCGTTGCAGAGCCTGGCTCCTCCACACCGTAAAACTTCGCGTCCAAGGTCTGCGGACAAGATGCTTGCTTCCAGCCACGGCGTTTGATGTACTCATGCTTCGCAGTGACCGGAGCCCACGCGGCTGGTGGCAAGGCCTCGCGACATTCAACTCGAACCTGGGAGACTTCAGACCGGCTACTCCCCCGAGAATGAATCAGGCACGCCATGTAGTATGGGCCCAATATAGGCATGTCCATGGCGACTTCGAGATAGTCCACAATCATATCGCCGGCGGGCAGTCACGACGTCCAACCAGAAGCACCACGCGGAGCGGGCTCACGGTCTGATTGTGACGACGAACTCAACGCGTGATCGTGCAGCAGAGGACACTGCAGTTTGAGATTTCCACATGCTCGCAATTCATGTGGAAAATGGACCCTGACTGTAGCAACCAAAAAAGTCAGACACAGCTGCCAATGAACCCCCGTGCCCCCCCATCATGCTCAAGAGGGGCGCCTTTATTGGGCGGGATGGGCCCTTGTGCTTGCATCCCCCCCCTTTATTGGTCGTGCGTGTATAAGTCGTTTAGTTATCTGTCGAACTGATAAGGTCAAGATGCGAATCCCGGCCCTGGCTCCCTGGAAAAGAGAAGGCATTTTGGGAAAATACGATCAAACTTGGAACCAAATGACCCTGTCTGGACCTTGACGAGGGCGGCAGTTTTCCATGAAGACAATAGAAAAATGGCAGAAGGCGCAAGAAATGGTCTGACTTTGGTGGTCACGATGATTTGGTGTGCGCTCAGCTGATTGACTGGCATCATTCCCGCAACTGTTTTTGTCTGCAGACCCCAGTCGACGAAACCGGCGTATGGCAGATGACTGTCTCCTTGAGCCCGTCTTCGCGAGCCCGTCTTCGCCTTGGACTGGGCTGGTGGTAACCTTGTCCACTGCTAGGAAGACTAATGAGGATCGTGTTTTCCCCGAGTCATCCGGAAGTCTTGGGTTTATTTCCTTTCCCTGCTGTAATATCTCTTGCCTGCTGCAAACTCCCTTCCAGCCGAACCAGGCTCGAGCGATCTCCAGAGCAAACCCAAATTCAGTCAGTGTAAGTATCTCGTACTACTCCAGTGTCCAGTTCGGAGTCAAAGAAGCCATCAAACTCACTGGCAATCTCGGCAACAGGCGTTGTGCGACCAGCAAACCCGGCTTGTTTGCGTTGTGCTGGCTGGGCATATTAGACGATGACAGCCGCAGCTTCACCGGCAGATCAGCATCATGATCTCTCCGTGTTCCCAGAGGCCCTCAGGGGCAAGCGGGTGCTTCTCTGCACCGAGTCCTTTGGCCCAGTCAACGGCGTCAGCAGGACGACGCTGATGCTGGTGAACCACCTGCGCACCAACGGATGCCAGGTCGCGGTCGTTGCGCCTCACAACTCCACGAAGGTAAACACCTTCGTCCCCAAGCCATCATCCCAGGACCGGACGACCACGACGTCGGCATCTCCGGGTGACAGCAGCCCCAGCAAAACAGACATCGAGGTCCGTCTGCACGGCTACCCCGTGCCCTTCAACCCAGAACTCAGCATTGCCTACCTCGTGCGCCTATCCGCCCTCTACGACCGCACCTTCGGCGGGCCTCCGGATCTCATCTACCTCGCCTCGCCCGCCAGCCTGGGATTCCAGGTCATGCTCCAGCTGCGCCAAAGGCCAGAGCGGGAGCAAGTCCCCGTGATCTGCAACTTCCAGACCGACCTCGCGGGCTACTGCAAGACCCTGTTCCCCTACCCCCTGGGCAACATCGCAGACCACGCCTTCGCGACGGTGCAGAGCTTCCTGTTCCGCCACCCGAGCGTCAAGACGATCTTCTACCCCAGCACCTACGTCGGCCGCTATCTGGCGCAGCACCACGTACCCCGCGACAAGACCGAGCTGCTCACGCGCGGCGTGGACGCGGCGCTCTTCCACCCGGCCAAGCGCAGCGCCGCGCTGCGGGCGCGGCTCGCACCCGAAGGCCAGCTCCTGCTCCTGTGCGTGGCGCGGCTCGCGGCCGAGAAGAGCTTCGACTTCCTGGCGCGCGCGGCGCGGGCGCTGGAGGCGCGCGGGGTCGACTTCCGGCTGCACATCGTCGGGGGCAACCGGCAGGCGGAGGTGGAGGCGGAGGTGCGGGGGCTGTTTGCGGGCCCGGCGCGGCGGGGGAAGGTGATCTTCTCCGGGTTCCGTGTGGGCGAGGCGCTGGCCGAGGCGTACGCCAGCGCGGACCTGTTCCTGCACTGCTCCGTGTCCGAGACGTTCGGGCTCGTGGTGCTCGAGTCGTTCGCGTCCGGGGTGCCCGTGGTGGCGCGGGACCGGGGCGGGCCGAGCGACACGGTCCGCGACGGGGTGAGCGGCTTCCTCACGCCGCCCGAGGACCTGGGCGCGTTCGTGGACAAGGTCGTGCTGCTGGCCCGGGATGCAGGGATGCGCAGGCGGTTCGGCGAGGCTGCGCTGGCGCAGGCCCGCGAGGCGACGTGGGATAAGATCAACAACAAGGTGGCATGGAGGATGCTGGACACCATCCGGGAGAGGGAGGCGGATCTGGCGGAGATGCGGGGCCAGGGAAGACAGGAGGAACAACAGCGTGCGGGCGTGTCTGCGGTGCCGGTGTTTGGGTGGTTGGTGCTGAGCGAGGCATTCCGCGAGACGGTGGTTCGTTCCCGGCTGACGGCGGCTCTGGGCGTAATCTGTGGCTTCTGGGGGGTCGTCAGTGTGTATCTCGTCTTCACGAAAGCGACGAGGTGGGTGAGGGGCCTGTTCGGTAGGTCTTCTTCGACGTGAGAGTAATGGTGGGGGTTGAGTCTCTTGGCGTGGCGTGACATGGCATGGCATGGCATGGCATGGCATGATGTGTTTTTTTTTTATAGATATCCCACAAGGGGCTGTTGTTTCTTGCATGAGTACCGAGAGGTGAGTTAGGTAGGTAGGTAGGTAGCATGGCTTAACCGAACAATGGATAACCGCCGGACTGATATCTTGAGTGCCTGAATAATGATGAATGGTGATTTTCCGTCCTCTCCTGTTCGTAGTCCGTAGTCGCTGTCTCCTTCTGATGGTCAAGCTAACGCATAAGTGAGGTCGACAAACCGTATGGACGAGTCACTCAAGAAGGCAACATCCCTCCATCTATCTATCCATCTCTCCCAACACACGAGGTCCAGGTGCCCACAAGAACCTTCCCCGAGCATCATCTTCTCATCTTGTCTTTCCCTACAGTCTGAACTCCCCCGCCGCAGAAGGCCCGTTGCCAAACGCCAGCGACAGCCAGCCCCCAATCAGACACAGGCCGCCGAGCGGCGTCACGGGACCCAGGACCTTGAGCTGGGGGTTCAGGATCAGGGCGTAGATACTGCCGCTGAACATGGTCATGCCGGCGGTGAAGAGCCCGGCGGCGAGGGGGTTGTCTCGCGCGATGAGGAGGGCGATGGAGTGGGCGAGCTGGCGCGTTTGACGTCAGCCCTTTTCTTTTCTGCACCTGTTCGTCTTCTTCTTCTTCTTCTTCTTCCAGTCTCCATACCTGGTAGTGCGCAGCGGTCGACCAGCTGGCCAGCTTGGCCGGGTCCGAGATGCGCGACTTGAGCCCGTGGGCGCCGAAGGCCCCGAGGCAGACCGCGGCGGCGCCGTAGAGGGCGCCGACGCGCCAGTAGGTGGTCGAGGTGCTGCTGCTGCTGTTCATGGTGATGGTGGTAGTGGTGCTGCTGCTGCTCCCTTGTACGCGCTGTGCTAGGAGGGCCGTCGTTTCGTCGGTGCCTGGCATTTCATATACACACAGACGGATGAGAGGAGGGAAGGATGATGGATGAGGTGAGGTGAGGTCGAGTGAGGTGCTGCAAGGATTAGGTAGCTAGGGTAGCCTACCTATATCTAGGTACCTATGCACGCTATGGGCCCCCGGAAGAGACAAGCCTACGACAGGGACTCAGGGGTGGGTCGGTCGGGCCCGCACCCGCAGAGTTAAGGGACCCGGACCCCCGAACCCTGCGGTAGAACTGACTAAGGTGCCTAAGGTGCCTAAGGTGCCTAAAGTGCCTACCTAAGCCCAGGTACAAGTGTACTATGGTATTACAGGTATGCAGCAAAAGCTCAAGTGAGAATCGAGACACTCGCGGTCCAGAGTGTAAAAGGCATTGGTAGGTACAAGGCCGCACGTCGACGAGCAGGAAATGGCACAGGTGACAAGTCAGTAGACCAGCCTCAGCAGCACATGTCTCTGTGGGAACAAATGTAATAATATAATTGGTTCATCATGAATCCTAAAACAAAGATCCCAAATTCCCAACTCCAAGAAACGCTCTTGCACTACTACATCGAAGACAACGACGACGTCGAAGACGACGACGACGACGACGACGAAGATGAAGATGAAGCAGAAATAGAAGTGGCGTCCGGCGCGGTCGCCGCAGACGCCGCCAACATCGACGCCGCCGTCGAGGGCCCCAGCAACATGCCCGCCATGCTCGCGCTCGTCATGGTCGAGACGACCCCAGCAGCAAAGGCGCTGAACGCGACATTGGCAATGTCCTTGTTCCGCGACGGCGCCATCTGGGTCATCAGCCCCACCTGCGTCCCCAGCGAGCCGAGGTTGCCGAACCCGCAGAGGCTGTACGTGGCTATGATGCGTGATCGTGGGCTGAGATCCATGAAGTCTGGGTTGTACTGCAGGAGCTCGTATGCGGTGAACTCGTTCTGTGGTGGGTTACAGTGTCAAAAGAGAGCCGTGTGTTGAGCTCACACACAGAGAGGGAGAGAGAGAGAGAAGGGGGGGGGGTGGGGCGTGTGTGCTCTCTCACCTTGAGGATCTTGACAGCGATCAACCGCCCGACAAGGACCAATTCCTTGTTCCTCGGAATCCCCAGAAAAAACGCGACAGGCACAAGCACATATCCGAAGATGAGGTCCAGCGTCAAGTCCTCGATGTCAAGGTAGCCACCGCCCCAGGTGAGTAACGCGTCGCACAGTCCGACCATCGCGATGACAGAAGCCAGAACCGCCACCACGATGCCGGCGAGCTTCACGCCGAGCCACGCGCCATTCGTAAAAGCATGCATCCAGTTCGCGGCGCCATCTCTCGCCTCCTCCTCCGATACCAGGCTCGGCTTCTCCCCGGTGATGGTCTCTTCCTCCTCCGGATAGCGCAGCTTGCTGACCACGATGGACGCGGGGATGGACATGATACCTGCGCCGCGTTAGAGTGGAAAGAAAAAGAGAAGAACAGGCAAAAAGAAGAAGGGGAAAAGGAGGGGGGGTTGGCATGTATGCCCAACAACAACATACAAGAAGAAATCAATGCCGTGCCGCTCACGCCGAGGCTGATGTAGGCGGTGAGCACGCTCCCCGCGATGGTGGCGAAGCCCGAGCACATGATCTGGTGCAATTCCGCCTTGGTGAGGGTGGGGAGGAAGGGCTTGATGAGCATCACGCTCTCGCCCTGTCCGAAGAAGGGCGACGACGCTGCCACCACGGCCTCGGCGCCGGACACCTTCAAAGCCCAGTAGAAGAATCCGGCGGCTTTCCTCACAAACCACTGCAACATGCCCCTGGATTGTCTGTCAGCGATAAAAGAAGAAAGAAACAACCAAAAAACCAAGCCTTAGAAACTTCGTGGAGACTCTGGGACAACTCGAGCGTACCAGTAAGATAGAAGCTGGGCGATGGCCGCGAAGAATATGATGGGCGGCACCACGCTGATGACAAACCACGACAGGGCCGGGACGGTGTCGTCCGTGAGGAACGCGAGCCCATCGTCTGCGAACCCCAGCAGGTCCGCCGCACGATCCGATAAGAAGCTGAAGATGTTGTAGCCGACTTCCGTCCTGAGGACGAACAGCGCGATCAGGAACTGGAGGTACAGCCCGACGAGGATGGTGTACCAGCAGATCATCCTCCGGTTCCGCGACGTCAACCACAGCAGGCCGAGCGTGAGCGCGAGGCCCGCCAGGCTAATGCCCCGGTTCGTGGTGCTGTTGTCCTGGAACTCGGGCGCCGCCAGCGAGACCGTCGCCACCAGCGCCACCAGCACGACGAAGCTGCCGATGATGCTCCATCTCGGGGCCACGGCGGTCGACGAGAGGCTGACCACTCGGTCCCACACCTGGGCAACGGGCTTGGTGATGCGGGTGCTGGAGACGTGCCAGAGGATCAGTCTGGTCATGGCGGCCAGCCATACGAGGAACGGCACGATCCAGTTCTTGTCTTTCCAGTGAAGGACGAGCCCGGCGATCCACCAACTGCATCGATTGATTTTCTTGGTCAGTCGGTGATCGATACGTTTCTACTGCCGATCGACGACTCGGGGGGGGGGGATGAGCGTACCCGGTAATAGCAACGCCGAGGCCGAGATGAACGAGCGCGCGCGTCAGCCGTCGCCTCCGGACCTGCGCAACCGTGAAGGGAGTCTCAGCGGCGCCGACAGGTGGTTCTGGCTCCATCGTGTCAGGAAGCTGGAATTCCACCGATCAGAATTCTCCATGTTCGAGACGTAGGTGGCGACGCGTTTTGAGGGACGGCATGAATCAGAGTGTAAAACGGGTCGGTTCATTGTTTAAAATAAAAAAAGCGCCCCCCCCCCCCAAAACAAGAACCGGTCTCCATGTCTCCTCGATCGGGTTCCCTGCCACTACTACCTACCTAGGCTGTACGCTCGGTGGGTCTGGACTCCCCTGCGTCTCAGCGTCCACGAATCCTGGGCAGCGACGCGCGGTCGCTACCGTAGACTGCCCCTGAATGCGTTACAATCCAGATATATACGACCCACTTCCAAGCACCTAATGTCCCTTCGCCGGTGAGTATATGCATAATTTAAGCGGTCCGATTTAGCGGGTAATCGATATATCCCTCCTGTCTGAAATCGTGGGGTGTTTCCCGGTTCTTGCTGTCAACCCGAAGACAGTCCGCCAATACGCTACATTCGCTTCGTCGATTCCGGTGCCGTCTTCACTCCTTTTACCACTGGCCCAGAGACCCGCTGGAGCTGCCCAGCAGGAAATGATGAATAAGGATATGACATTTCCGGATGCATATACCGTTGAATACCCCATGGGGGCGGCATGGCGGCTGAGCCGCATGTCCGCGTGTCGACGCCTGCATGCCCTCCCTGCACGCACTGCACGCACTGCACGCCGGCAGCTTTGCCTTGTTCGGAAGACATGCATACACATGGAGAGCAACCTTGCTGTCCACCATGTGATTGGATTCACGAGAGGCAATCTGACCCTCATCTCCAGCTGGAACCCCGTCGAGGAGTCCGAGGTGTGGCAGGCGGGTGACCTGGAAACGCTGTCAATTTCAGCTTCATATCACGACCGGTCAGGGCATAAGATCTCCTTATATCATGCATGCAGTCTGCAGCCAGCAGCCATGCGCAGGTCTGAAAATTGTGGATGCAAGGCGTGTGGGTGACAACTGGTGATACTATTGTCAGTCAGAATGATGCCTTCTCACAGAAGTTTTCCGTATTTAAGTGGGCCCCCTTCTTCGTGTGCGAGGTGCGACATCCTCAACGCAATCGTGATGGCCACGACCTAGCATCCCGGTGCTCTCGTCCTTCCATCCTAGCGTCGCAGACCCTTCCCTCAGCTCGACGTATCGTCTGGCTGGACAGATCGCCATCCAATGGGAACAATGTGCCGGATGGATTGATCATGCGAGACACAGAATGACCGCTTCAAGAGCTCGCTTGGTCTGGTCGACGTTATAGACCTGCACCGAATCTACCCCGGCCGTGAACTTGACAGGTGCATCATCTACTCACCATCTGATTAGCAAAGTCTGTGAAGACAATATTTGAAAATCATTCCCGCAGTCATGCCTCATTAAAATTGAGGCCACCCCAGGTGAATCCTCCAGGCAGGGGAGGGGGGAGGGGGGAGACGTACTGCCGCCAGGATAGAGAGCGTCGCCGAAGAAGAGCATATCAGCCTTTGGGATGCCGGAGATCTCAGAAAGCCGTTCGATTCCATAAGCCTTGTCTACGCCGGCGCGCGTGATATCGATAGAAGTAGCACCGCCGATGCGGACGGAGACATCGGGGAGGATAGGCTGGAGATCGATCTGAATGCGGCGGCGCTTCTCCTGCTTGGGGTCCCACTCCTCCTTCGGCTGGAGCGGTGCTTGCTGGCCAAGGGCGGAAAAGGTGATCTGGCTACCACGGTCTTCGATCTGCTCTCCCCAAACCTCACTCGGCGTGAACCCCAGGCGGTCGATGGAGGCGCGGAGCTCCGTGATGATGTGGGCGCGCTCGTCGTCGGTGAAGAGGTTGGCGTACTTGCGCGACCAGGCGTCCTTCTCGAAGCGGTAGAGCTTGGTTCCGGTGGTCGGCATCAGCCAGAAGCGCGAGCGGTCTGTGTTGTCGGGAAGGCGGCCGGCGACCTGCTTCTCGAACTGGGACCAGTCTCCGCCAGAGATGACACAGATGTCGGCGACGTGGCTGAGACGGGCGAGGATGGCGGCCATCTCATCGTCGAGGGCCTGTTTGCTCTCGGCGAGAGTGCCGTCCAGGTCGAAGGCGATGAGACGTTTCATGAGGGGCAACGGTCCGGGGAAGTAGCAGGCGGTTGTGGGAGAGGAAGTACTCAGTGGTCGTCGGTGATAAGCAGTCAGAAGGAGGGGCAAGGATCCCGTTTTCGACCTCACCAAGACCAGACCTTGGGATGAGGCTTGCTGACGCACAGACCCTTGCAATCTACAACGCCACATTTCAGAAGTCACTTGGACGAGTATCAACACGTCAGCATTGCTTCCTCTCTGCCTGAAGAAACGAGTGCATTACCATAGTAGATGAACTGGTTATGGATAAAGCAGTAAGATTTACCTGTCTAATTTCTGAACATCAGCATTCCACAAGTAATATTACTAACATGGCGATGTTTTGGGAGGGGGGGGGGTTAATTTCTTTATTATATATATATATTATTCTTGATGAGAATACACAATATTCCATACCATAATTTGTCATCAAAACTTGTCTTCCAACACAGATATACTCCTATAGCACCACCGTGGTACAGACACGCCAGTGCAAATGAACATAGCACTTCAAACCCGACTATCCATCGATACTTGACTCGAATGGTTCCTCAGAGGGAGACAAAAATCATAAAAACAACAGAGAGAGCGACAATCATGATCTTGACCCTGTCCCCAGGAGTCTTGTTGTTTGGTCCTTGTCCCTTGTCGGGAGATATGCCCGTGCCATCCTGTCCCAGGTACAACACTCCGATATCTGTCAGCTGGCCTCCTTTGCTCAGCATTGCGGCATTCACGCCTACATTGTAGACATCCGAACGAAAGGCTCCGAAAAAAATCGTAGCGATCGACGTAGGACAGTCGGTCCAAGTACTCGGTCGATGTGCTGAAGAAGGACTTGGTGGCTTGCAAAGGTTGATCGTTGTAGTTGAACTTGGTTACCCAAATGAAGATATTCGGAAAGCTACAAAAAATAAGACTTAAATATTGTCAACCTGTTACGTGATGTACGGCTTGAAATGTGCATCCACAAGGGTTGATACTCACGTGGCAACGTATTGCCCGATACCTTGCTCGTCAGACCCTCAAAGTTTACATAGTAGTGCAACGGCACGAAGTCATAGGTGCAGTTCTTCCTCTCCGAGCTACCTTGGCTTATCAACTCAGAACAGTTGCCGAGAAATTGTTCGAGCCAAGGCAGACCGCCTCCGGCCGAGGCCGTTGCAGGCAGACCGACCTTGATACCCATATTCTGGAGAGGTCATATTGCTCGCCCAGACCTGAGCGCCAAAGCTGGGATCCATGCTACTCCCACCCCATTTTGATGGCATATCAGGCTCATTGCATGCCAAGACATGGGAAATTTGACGTCCGTTGCGGACGAGGGCCTTCACAGTTTCCAGGAACTTGGTGTTATCGGCATCGGCAGGAGTGCCCCAGAGCACGGGGACAAACTCGAACTCCGCCTGGCTCAGATCTTCGAAAGCGGCAGAAGGTGACTCTCCATAGTGTAGTACCAGGTTAAATCGCTGGGTTGTTGGGTCCATATGGAGTCGTCCTGAGGTGTCGTCGAGTTTGGCACAAAGCAGAGGCCGCGCTTTGTGCTGGAAGACGCCTTGGAGAGTGAGGCAAGACCGAGCAGCAAAAGTAAATTTGTGCTTCTTAAGAGACGTGCGTATCAAGGGCACATGGTAAGAACAATTCTTTAATACGAAATCTATATTCGTACTTGGCGGGTAATAGCATGAAGGAATAAATGCTGACTGCGGAGAGAGCGGGCTGGAACGAAGACGAGTTTTGCATAATTTCCGATGCACAAACCAAACAGTTATCTCAACCAATTTTTTTATATTTTTTTTAAAAAAAAAAAAAAAAAAACAGGACGACCCCGGCTGCTTTGGTGTTCTCCACCTAATTTGCCTATTGAAGCTCGAGACCTTCCAAGTTCACCGTTAGGTACTCTTAGGAGCTCCCGTTGCGCCTTACTGTGCGGTAGCTTGTGGGAGCCAAAGCCATCGGTGCGCCTTCCCGGCACATCTTCCTCTTCCAAGAAGAGGAAGAGAAGTCGCTACACACTCAAGACATATAGCTCCCTCGCTGAAACAAAGATCATTGAAATATCAGCGACTGAATATGACCAACCTCAGGACTATAAGGGCCAGTCTAGCCAGTCCCCGCATTCGACCAGAATACTCCCTTGGCTAATTGACTCTTATGTATCCAGCTAAATGGACTCTCACACATAAAAAGATGGCAAAATTTCGTGCCTATCATCTTGTAATCTCTTCCATGCGTTGTGACAGCAACGTAGCCTGTAAGACATGCTCCTGAAATGTTACGAAACGCCACCCATAGAACTATATGTAAAGGTGACAGGAAAGTCGGCCCCTTCGGCTTGGGCTTCCTTCTGTGTCCATATTTGAGGAATTCGTCGTACAAAACTTAGTTGGTGTGATACTGCACATGATGATAATAGGTCTAAATGCATATGAATCTCTTCCATATTTGTTCCCTCACAAGTTTCGCTGCTTAGGCAGCCTCTAGGAACCACGCTTATTTGACGTCAGTGTGCAACCTGAAGATTGCTTGCTGAAAATCCTTGGTTGCTGATCGCTGAAGCTGAGTGGCTTGCAGAGCACTAAATGTGCAGCCTCGGGACGTCGACTCGAGAGACCGGCGCGTTGACTAGGTAGGTACCTCAGCTTCCTAGTAGAGGTTCTAGGCAGCAGCGCGGGTGGCAATTTAGATCCTTTGAACACATGAAAGGGACCAATTTCTTGTTCCCCCACACTCCAAGAACCACTGTGATTCGCTGTCAGCAGGCAACACGAAAATTGCTTGCTAAGAATTCCTCGTTGCTGATCGCTGAGCTGAGCTTGTACTGTACAGTACAGTACAGCGGGACGTCGATTCGACAGGCCGGCACATCGACTACCCCAGCTTCTCAGCAGTTCAAGGCGATGTTGAGGCTTACGATTTAGATCAACCGAACACATAAAAGGGCCTCATCTCACAACTTGATTGTACATATTGCATATGTGCCGACCGGACTCCAGACTGACATCTAATATTGATCAATGAACATGGCGTCGTCGTACTCTGATTACGATTTCTCAACCTGTCTTAACCAAAATGGAAATCCGAAGTCTGTTTGGGGCCATCCGAATCAATGTGTTCCGGATCCCTCCTCTCTGAATCCATACGACATCACAAGGCTCGGGGAGTTCAAAATAAGCATGCTGCGAGACGTCCTCAACAACACCTATTTTGGTCAGAACCTTGGTCTCTGCTACGGCTTCGCCGAGATTCTACCTTTAGACTTCCCTTCGATCAACAGAGTGGCTCAAGACCCAAGGACGCTCAACATAGCGGCTCTTGATTTACAGAATCTCACGCAAAGGACGGTACCTAAGCCCTTTAACAACTCGGATCCCGCAAATGTGACCGCCTGGTGGTACAACAACGCGAATGATGACGTTAATGGAACAATCAACTTTCTCGAAGTCTCCATCAATGCCTGTATAAAAGAAATCTGCAAGTCGAGGAGATCTGCGGGCGATGCTGATATCACAGGAATAGGTGTGAGCCTCGTCCACTATCAGAGTAGGATTATTTCTCGCAGACAACTGATTGGCTCCCAGATGATTATTTCGACGAGTATGCTTATCATCCTCACCTTCTTGTTCGTGTGGCCTGCCTACTCTGTCTTCGTATCATACCGGAAGAATAAGAGAGGCATCCGTCTCTCCATTATCCACGGCCTCCCCGACTTCTTCAACGCCATCGCTCTTTTCACTCTTTCAATCCTGGTTTCAACGATCATTTACAGGTGCAATTACGCACTGAATATATCTATGTACAACATATTTATGGCCGAACTGTTAAGTCTCGTTGGAAGCACTGTCATGGTCCTGGTGGCTACATCAAAGTGGCAACACCCCAAAGTCGTGAAGGCTGACGATATCTGTTGGCTCACTCTAAACTCGCTGCTTACCATTGTTCTTTTCTCGATAGAATTCTGGTATCAACATTGGGAGGATCCTAAAGACCAAGGGTTGCCTGCTGAGCGTAGATGCCTCAAGTCAACTATCGGAAGTGGGACGGACCTGGACTCTCTCGGCCACAAGAACACATACCTACCTGTGTGCTTCAGCCTGTGGTTGATGGCTCTATTTTGCAGCCTCATCTTCCGTTTTTGGCTTAGTCCACCCTCGAAGTCGGCGGAGCAAATCAACTATTCTCAAATGTGCCGGGCCATTGGCAGTTTGCCCATGATCTTCGGCTCGGCGGTCCTCATATGGCTGTGTATTATGTTTTACAATACTTGGAAAGACATGAGAAAAGCCTTTGGACAAGCGTACTTGAACACGGAGCAGGATTGGACTTTTGGGCAGTTTCTGGCTCTTTTCACTTGGTTTCCACCACTGCTAGGGGTCATCAAGTCATATTTCGGTAGGTTTCATGAGCCCATGGATAATATAACACAGCTCAGCTGACGAGAACGTACTCAGGTTCAAGCGAGGCAAACGGAATCTCAGAAGAAAGAAAAGACTCTGGAAAGGCCGAGAAAGAAAGTCAAGATGACTCCAGGCGAGTGACACAGAATCAAGCCTAGGAAAGTAGAGCAACTCGTTTGAGAAGTGGTGGCAAGATTGATTCTTATGAAAATGGATAACCGGTTCAGCCTCGAAGCTTCATCTGTGGGGAAAAACATACGTACTATATAGGTCTGCAACCAGTATACGCGCTGGCGAATTCGCCTTTGGATATTCTCCTCATCACCCGATAGTAGTGATGTGCGATCCATTGTGCGGCAGGTCTCCCGAGGTCAAGAACACAGCAGTGCTAGGTATTGAAAGTGATAAAGCCCAACGTTTTCATTTATCGAATGTTCAGGCAAGATACTTCTTCTCGATTCCCTTTTGAAGCCCCTTGTTTTCACCTCCGAAGTGCTTCTCGTCTTTCACAGCTTTGGAGGAGTAGGAGCGTTTAATTCCGAACCCGAAGACACTATCTTCAACATTTTACAAATTCCATTCTGGGCAACGCATCTTCATTCCAGACAAACAACCTCAACAGAAACATGAGTTTATTTAGCTTGAATTACCACAAAAGTAGAGAAACATCACAGCGAAGGATGGTCCTCGAACTTGAATACTAGATGCAGGGTTGCAAACAATCCTACTAATTCCCACCTAGTGGGATTGGGTCGGTATAAGTAGCCCGTGCGAATCTACTAATCCCACCCCTACTATGGCCTCAGAATTTCTACTGATCCTGATCCCAATCCAGGCTAGCGGTAGGTTAGGGTGGGCTCGTGGGTTTAGGGGGAGGGTACCCCTATTTTGTTATTTTAAAAATAAATTAGTCCGGAGGGAGGGAGGTACGGCGGCTACTTATAAAACGGGATGTTTCGGTTCCCGGGGGAGGTTTAGTCCGGAAGGCCTTTCCCCCCGTCTCCCCCCTTTTCCTACCTACCTACTTAAAACCTACCCTAATGCCACTTAATCATTTTATTTCTACCGATCCAACCCCTATAATAGAATTGCTGATTAATTTCCATCCTAATCCTAATCCGCCCTAGGGGTGGGTTGAGGTGGGATTGTTCGCAACCCTGACTACCTAGAAGATGTCACTAACTACCTAGGTAGGACCATCAAGTAGCGAAAAGTCGACGAATTTCGATCTTCCTTCTGCTTCGTGCGTCTTTGAGGCGGTGGAGATAAACTAGAAATTATTTTAATCACTTTATGGTACAGAAGAGAGTGGTGTCAAATCAAATGGTTCCCAAGGCGTGGGCTAGTATGAAGTCGTCTTTCATCACTCCTGAACGCCACTTGGCCAATACTAGAACATCGCGGGCTTCATCACACCAACGTAATTGATGTCTATGCATTCTAAGTCGCTTTCAAATTGAATGAAACTCTTCCCTTTCAGTATTGTGACTCGTACCGATCCCTCAGCCTGCGCCAGAAACCTCGATGCTCCCTCAGCCCGTACACTAGGGCATTCACAAATCCCGTAAGCTGTGTTGTAGCCTGGAGTGCATTCAGCCATACGAAGCTATGGCCCCTCAGCTCAACGAGGCGGTTGGCCAGACCTGGAAGCCAGACCAGAATGTAGGTTAGAGGGAATATGCTCAGTATGAGCCAGTGCCATGTCTCCTGGTCAAGTTCTGAACTGTGCAGCACCCGCAGGACAGGCTTCAGTTTCACTTGCTGTGTGGCCTCGACATACCCATCTTCAATGGAAAAGGCGGAGCGAGCCAATGGTGGGCGCTTGATCGCATCTTTCTCGTCTGAGAAATGTCAGCACCACCACCGTATCCAAGCGATCCGTCCGCCGGAGTGGATTATTAAACGTACATTCTTGGTACGGAACACCCGCGACAGGGTCTCGACCCATTACCAGCCCATCATGAGCATGCCTCATAATGCTTTCTACCTCCCCCCCGTTGCTGGTACCAACGGTGAAGCTGTGCTGTTGGCTCTGGTTCCTAGCTCGGATGCGACGGCGGACCTTGACGAAGACGAAGGCGTATAGAACGATCACGATGAAGAAAATGCTGAGGCGCCATGCATGGCCCAGAGCGTAACGTAACCACCATGGTTTGGGTGAAATCCAGCACCAGTTACCGGTCACAGGTTCCAACTTCTTTATACCGAAGGCGATTGTTCCGGTGATTACCGGTACGATCCAGACAGAAATGCAGATGAGAACGATCTTTAGCATAGAGGGATCGAGGATCCATTTGTTGAAGCTTAGTGCCATTAAAGTCACCACCGAGATCGCGAGGATTGAAAAGTCGGCGGCCTGAGGGTTGTCAGTCTTGCATGAGTTGGATCAGACGAAGAGGTTGGTGGCTGTGAGGTGGAGATGTGAGCTAACCTGAACGGAGACCTGGCCTAGCCATCCGTTGAAATTGCAACTGGTGCCTTTAGGGATCAATCCCAGATTGATCAAGACCCAAGCACCGGAGACGGAATTATTGAGTGAGTTGAGGAACTCTAGACATCGTAAGAACCATCGTCCGTCAGTCGAATACGCGACCGCAAATTCGTCCGAGGCCAGAGACGTCCGTCTCACTTACCGGCTGTGGCCAAATTGATAACGAGGGCATACCGCAAAGACCTCTTCTTGCTTGGGTCATCCGATAGCAGCCACAGAAGCAGCACAAACCCCGTCGCACCACACGACAACGAGCTGCACACAAGAGTCGGAATTGTAACCTCTGGTTGCCAAAACATGGTTGCCCACACTGTTGACCTACATCCGACGGCGCGTATGATAACGCTTCAAGAAATGCTCTTCGTAGGGAGAATCGGTGATGTTGTCGTTTTGGTCGAAATGAGTTAAGAGAAGTTCGACTCCACAAACATTGACGGCGCGGAGCATCGGAGAATATATTAAAGGCAAATTCCCTCTTTCGCTGTTACCAATCCTGAAACGGAGCGCTCCTCGCCTGATCATCAATACATAGTTATTTAAGTTACGAAGTGTTTGCGCTCGGGTGGAGCTCAAAGCACAACTTAGTTTTAAGGTTCATAATGAAGAGTACGCGCAGCTTCAATGGTAGATCTCTATGTGGCCCCTGAGGTCCTCACGAAGCTCCCACCTTACTCTTGTACAAGTTTTAGCTTTATCATGAAACGCTCACAAATCCCAACGCTGAACAAATTTGCCCAGGCGATTTGCGCCACGCATAACGATCTTGGACTATCAGAGAAATATAGTAGGTAGTAGTTGCTTATTGCGAGTGACGCCGAGCCATGCAGTGACGAAATAAACCACCCTTGTGAAAAGGATGAAAATTCTAAATGCGGAAATTACTGGTTAAAGTATAGAATAGGCGCATCGGCCATCGAGACTCATCCCTGTTTATATGTCGTGCATATCCGATCAAGTTTTCGGACCATCGCGGCAAGAGAGCATACTACATCGTAGTCTGAGAAGGATCACCGGTCACCTTTCGCTTCTTCACAACACCAAGACCAGCCGCTCGCTGGAAACATTCCAAGGGTTCGATTTAGCGTGTCCGCGGACCTCGCTACGAATAATTACATCATTCTGGCTTTAAGAGCCAAGCATATGGGTAATACCCATTACCTAGTTATGGGTATTTCCCGGGCCTAACGGCTTTACAAAGCCACCCGTGGACCAGAACCTACCTAGTACTATGTACAATACTTCCTGAAATGGAAAGATGACCAAGTGGCAGGACTTCTGGAACAGATCGCGCAGCCCTCCATTCCCTACTCGACAGTCTGTGAGCAGCCCGTTCTTGATATCGGTGGACAGGTAGGCCTTGCCAGTGGATCTTCGAAACGGAACAGGATGATTTCACATAACGGCTCAACTAGACATCACGATTTTGTTGCTGATGCCGAATGTGTAGATTCCTCGGTATCTTCGCATCGATTACCCGTATCCAGAACGTAGAATTGGCCTCAGGCGCATACTCTCTGCCTTCCGAGCCTCCTCGACAACCTTCAGTTTTGAGCCGGTTTGAGAATCTTATGAAGTCAAATTCGATCCAAACTTCTCACTTGTGTGATAAACTATGTTGCCGAGGCCAATCTCACGCTTTTGACCAGACATTTCTGAAGGTGGGTTACCACTACTATGGTACAGCACTGAGCCCAGCTTCTGATCATGGTTCGGGTTGTAGAATTTTCACGGGCATGTATGGTGAGATGTCAAAATGGACAGGATTTACTGACCGGGACAGGACGTCAGGATGTCGACCGGATGGGACGGTCTGGCAACGTATTTTATTTCCATAATCACTTTCCCATGTGCAACACGTGTGACGTGAGCTTTGATTTTGGTTCATGCCGAAAAGAAGACTTTTGATGCATCATCAGTGCTGTATATGAATCGAGTACCTAGGTAGATATTTCATACCTATAGGTAAGTATTAGTGATGGATGTGTGTTTTCTCAATCCGTTATCATTGACAGTTCTCCCGACCATGGGAACTCTTCCTATTATTCTTACCATGATTTATTTTCCCATTTGAATGTCTATTTTTCATCTGAAAAGGTCTAGGAATTCGTTGTCGAGTGAGGCTGATAAGGTAGTATATCTAACGATCGCTGATGACTTGGGGACCGGTAAGTACCTGGCATTAGGTATAATTTGTAACTTCTGTATCTCCTGAAAGTCCTTGATTTATTCTAAACTTTCATGGTTGATGAGGCTCAGCTCAGGAGTCTGATGTCCGACTTGGACAACAGCAGCAGTCCCACCCATTCCATTCTTTTGTCCCGGCTGGCCACTTCCCACCACATTTTGTAGTCTCTTTACGATATTAATGTTGGGAAACAACCGACACATGTACGAGTACTCGTTTTCCGCCCCCCCCCCCGTCCACAACAGTGCCCCCAATAAGGGAATGGACGAGCCATCCAATATTTGTTCCACCCAGCAGACCTCGAACTAGAATATCTTCACCACATCGCAACATAATTTAATTGTGCTTTAATATTTCATTCCAGAAACCTTTCAAGTATCGAATAAGTCTTTCGTATTTTTCAAAATTCTTAGCTATATACCTACCTACCTCCTGGTAGGTACTTCTGCTTGGCAGCAGAACTAACCCTACCCCTTATTGCAGGCCCTACTCGACGCAATGCTTCTACTTAGGACTTCATTTCTCGAAAAGCGAACTAATAAGTCTTATGCTTTTTCAAAGTAGGAAAAATCGATTTCAATATTCCAATACTTGTAAAGCTTGTTTGTCTGAAGGTAATATCGAAATCAAATTATATTTGGTTTCGGCGGAAATGTTCAAGTTCAAGTTCTATTAGGTAGGACTACCTATAGCAGCTGCAATGAAAATGCTAGGCTGAATAAGTATAGCTCGGAATAGACCCCGTTTATAGATGGAGACGTGTCTTATTAGCGAATAAATTTGCAGCATATAATCCTCGACGAATTCTATAACGGCTTCGATATAGTAACTAAAGTTAAAAATAAAAAAGGTTATCCGTAGGAACTTAGCCGATTTGTAGTACAGAAGGCGGAAGGCTGCTACGATAGCAGCGGTGTGCAACTCGGCATTCGACCTCCTGACGGCCAGACATTACGTGGTCTCATAAGGGCACAGTTGGTGACACAGTAAGGTTTGTTAAATCATATGCCATGTAGTAATGTAACTTAATTTGCGGCCCTGGCAGTCGTCACAAGAGTCCAGCTCGTGTTTCTCTGAGTGCCGTGCCGGTTTGTTCCAATCACAATCGCAGACCGCTTGTAGATATGGAGGCGTGTCTCCAGTAGAACCAAAATGAACTCAGACTGTCAGCCCCCAAACATCTTCAAAACTCTTTTGAAGGTTAAAGAGCCCGGTCAAGATAAAAGGGGATTGTAAGCATATACGCTTTCACGGTAATGAGAGTGTATCGTCTTCTATCAACAGTAGAGAGGACTCCTCCTACTTACAGATAAGTCTCCCATGGATCCCAGATCTCGATCAGAGCTAATTTAGTATATGAATTATATCTGTTCGATATTGAGGCTTCTGGCTACCTAAACGGAAGGCGGCATTCTAACCTCTGAACGATTAACAGAGTGATCGGAAGTGGCTAGATTATCATATGATAATGCTGCAGTGCTCTGGAATTGCTTTCCACCCTGAGGCGAGAAGACATAGACAGGCTGAATGTCTCTTCCAATTCTGAGAAGAATCCGGTACTCATATTTTATTCAAAGCCAGGCATGCAGCTATCGGGGTTCTCATATAGATGTAGGTACTTACATTTTACCAGCAACAGCGCACACCCTGAAATCGACCGTCAAGGCACCGTACTAGATGGAACTCTGGGTAGTATTATGCAAAGTGAGTATTGTTTTGAACTCTTACTGTTAACGGCACTGTGTAATCTTGGGTGCTAAGCTTTCGAGCATCCTCTATTATATGAAGGAAACTGTTACAGCTTTTATAGTTATATTAACAGCTCAAAAAACAACAACCACTAACAGCTCAACCCCCCCCCCCAAAAAAAAGCCCACTTATGCAACGTCGGTGCAGAAGTAGGAAGATCCAAAGAACCTCTTTTCAAGTATGCTGTCCTCGCAACTTTTCCTTCTTTTCTTTCCCTGTCTGAACCGGACGTGGCCCAGCTGCAGGATATCGAGCTTACAGCCCAAAATCGAGAGCAGTGGCCTTTCCCGATAGGGTCATCATACCATACGTCTGTATACCATAGTCAAGATAGAATGGTTCAAAGGATTACGAAACATGGAATCGAATACCTAATGTACGAAAATTCCTTTCCGGGAAACTAGTCGACTGACTGTATACCTATCTAGGTAGGTACATCTTCCGAGACTCAATTTCGATGCGCAGAACACGGGGAATTATGGGAAAGCCACTATGAGTGACAAAAACCATTTCTGGACTCTGAGAGATACTTATTTGTCTTTGTAAGAACCAGACGTTGGTCTCATAGATCCCCTCAGTTCGTAGAGAAGCATTCTAGGCAAATAAACACTACGGTGCCACAAAGAAAAAGGTGGCTACAAATGGAGGTATTGTGCATCGCGATTCTAACCTATCGGGTAACCCGAAACTCGAGAAGCCAACCAGCACGTGAGGTTGCTTTGTTTTGCCGTCGAGGAGGAACAAAGAGCGAACACCGACGCTGGGGGCTCGCTGGGGGCTGGCTGGGCCGCGTTCACGCTCCCCGGTTGCCACCTGCGACCTCGGGACGGATCCGGCAGATTGAAGGTACCAACAGGATATATCATTGCTGAACTATTTTTACCAGACCTGTCCAGAGAAACGGCTCGGATATTCTCACCGGATTAATGAAACCTGTATCCAGGAGCACAACCTCGCGCTGACGAGACTCCATCAGTCGGTAATTATAGGCATGTCCGATATGACTCCCATCCAATTGGATATACTTACCGTAGGAAGCAGCTAGTAGATCAATGTCTCCACGGCACCATGTACGAAATAAATATCCTGGCTTTTCCCCGACATTCTCGTTCCACAGAATATGTTGGACAACATCAGGTACTTACGCAGATACGAACTTGGTCTTTACAGTGTGTCGTGCAATTTATATTTTGAAGGAATGTTTTCCATATACTCCATCATTATTCTGTTTTTTGTAGGCTTTGCCAAATACGTCATAGTGCCTTTCATCGTCCCCAAGACAGAACAGAGTTCCGCCAGCAGCAGATACCCCCATATCGATCCGTTCCTGGGATTAGACCTGGCCATCCAGACATGGAGACATTTTCATCGTGGAGAGCTATGCGAAGCGCTTCGGAAAAGACACACCAAATACGGCGCAACCTTCACCACCAACAATCTGGGCTTGGATTGCATCTATACTATCGAGCCTGAAAATATCCGCACTGTGACTACGTGGGAGTTCAACAAGTTCGGCAAGTCAGGATGGGTGGCAGAGGCAGCAAAACACATCGGGAACGGCGTTCTGATGAACGAGGGCGAGGCGTGGAAACACTCACGAACAATGCTCAAGCCCATGTTTTCCCGGGCCGCGCTGGATGAGCCGACTATGCTGGAGCCTCATGTGCAGAGCCTGGTCGGCCAGATGTGCCGCCTGTCGCAGGAGGACCGCAGTGTGTTTGACTTCCACGGCCTGGCTTCGCTGTTCACCCTGGACGTTGTCACAGAGTTCCTGTTCGGAAAGTCTACGGATTGCCTTGGCAGTCCGGAACAAGCAGACGGCAAGGACGGAGTACATTTCCTCTCCCTCGTCAAGGACTTCGAGGGTCCGTCCGGGAAGTTCATAGCCGTCGGTCCACTGGCCTGGCTAGGAATTTTACGCTCTTACAAACGCCTCATCGGCCTGGTGGAAGGGATGAAGGCCTTCTTCAGGAAGAAGCTGAACGACATCGTCACGGAGGCGAACTTGCCTGCTTGTTCGCCCCGGAGGCCACCACGGTCTCTGGCGGTGTCTCCCAGCGTTTTCAGATGCATGAAGGCCGCGGGTATCTCCGACGAGCGCATACAGGCGGAGCTCCAGAACATCTTCTTCGCCAGCTACGATACCACGTCGACTTTCTTGGCCAACCTGATGTACGTCCTCGTACGCCACCCTGACGTGCAGAAGAAGATTCGAGAGGAGATTTCCGTCTTGGAAGGGCGGCCACCGACTACTAAGGATTTGGCCAAGATGGACTTTCTTCGAATGGTCATCACAGAAGGTTCGGATCAGCCCTGGAACCATGGGAACATCCAGAGATGTTGCTAACGAGACACAGCCCTCCGGCTTTACTCCCCAGTAAGCTCGCACTCGCGAACCGCCAAAGTTGATACCGTCCTCCCAAAGGGTGGAGGACCAGACGGGCAGAGTCCATTCGTGGTCCGGGCGGGGGCGACCGTTGTCTGGAGCACGTATTCGCTGAATCGGGATCCTCGCAGGTATGGAGAGGATTGGGCGGAGTTCAGGCCCGACAGATGGGCCGCTCTGATGCGGCCCAAGGACATCACCACCACCACGGCGGCTGGATCGGATATCGATCCGAAGGGGCAGGATGACAGCCGGGGTGGTACAGCAGATGGCGCCCCGATGAGCGAGAACTGGAGGGACTTCTTCATGCCCTTCGGGTCCGGGCCCAGGACGTGTCTGGGCCAGAAGATGGCCCAGACAGAAGTCGCGTATGTGGTGATCAGGCTCCTGCAGGAGTTCTCGAGTATCGACATCGATGAGGCGGAGAAGGGTATCGTGTTCAAGGAGGCGAAGGCGGTCTCCTTCTACAACGCGGGTGGGGTCCACATCCGTGTGGATCAGTGAGGAGTAAAATGCAAGCAACTATACCACCGTGAAATCAAGGAGCCTCAGCTAATTTCCGGTTGTTATGACGGATCGTGGGGAGTGACACGGCTGGCTGCATGCAGAGCGGTGTCGGTGGGATCCAATAGCCTGGAGACGACGGAATGCAAGGTGAATCAGTTCGTACTACACGATCCATGCAAGCTTGTGAGAGGTTGAATCCCGAGACAAGTGTCTCTCCTTACCGATGGAACGGCTTGGATGACACCTGCGGCTCATGTTACCCCCGTGGGTGGGCCGAACCGGCAACTTCCTGCCTTGTTTTCTTCCAGAATACCGATTTTAACTTTATTGATTCCGAAGTACTTCCAAATTCGTTACAAACCATACTTAATTACGTATTCAACTCGAAAAATGGTTTCTCCTCTTGAACATACTTAAAGGACCAAATCCAAGCTGGGGACTATTGTAGGCCTAGGTACCTCCTATATTGCACAAGCTTATATTGCCAAGTCATATCTTCAAGATTCTTGTAAAATGGGGTTTCGGACAATGTGATTCGTTAATACATCTCTCTCTCTCTTTCTCTTGAATTGAAGGCGTAGAGATAGCTAAAGTTGTGCTTAGGAGCCATCTACCTAATTCCACGGCAGTTGGAGAAGCAGCGTAAAACTTGTGGAGCCGTTCACTTGATTGCAAAAGGGCATGCAATTCACCCTTTTGGGAAACCCTTCCGTATCATCTTCTTCTTCCTGCGTCCGGATCGGCAGCCTTTCCTTATCCTCGAGCCGTCGGTGCCCAATTTGGTGTCGTGGTCACCCACACTCCAGCTCATTCCTCACGCAGAACGCGAAGAGCGCTGACAGAATCAGAAAACGTCTTTCTGTGAGCCTACTCTGAGACAAATACCAAGAAAGATGAGGAAGTAAAAAGAGGTTCGATCCGGGCGGGCGGGGGATTGGTTGTGGAATATTCGGCCGCAACGAGATCGGCCAACGGTCGATCTTCTCTCGAACAATGGAATATCTTCGGCGTCCGAGATTGTGTGCAGAATTTCTCGACCCGAGGCAGCAGGTCAAACAACTTGCATGAAGCCCCATGCAAGTATCCGTTGGGTCGTACCAAGGCTTGAATGAAAACCCCCTGGTCTAATCTACGCTGTGTTGTGTGACTATGATTGCTTTTCCAGCGTGTTCTTTATATAGTTTGACGCCGCCCAGCTTTATTACCTGAGTAGAATTTAGGGGAAGATTAAGGATGAGTACCAAATCAATGATGAGATCTCGTTACTTGTATTCGTTGTTCCAGGCCAAGCTTCAACGGCTGTTTGATGTCGTTCTCTCGTACCTCATATTTCTCTCTAGACGCATGGTAAATGGAAGTCTCTCAGGCTCGATAACATGGGGCACGTTGAAGATCGAGAATCCAGACGGAAGAATCACCACACTGGGCAAGAAGTCCTCCGAGACCCCAATACCCTCCATTCAGGTACACAACGAAGTCTTCTGGCTGCGAGTCCTTCTGCTCGGAGACATCGGTTTTGCGCAAAGCTACATGCTCCGTGAGATCAGCACTTCAGATCTCACGGCCGTATTCGAGTTCTTCATCCACAACGGCCAAGCTATCAACAACCCAAAAACAGTTGGTTTATTTCCTTCGGTGCTCGGGCGCGTGACGAGTGTGCTTCCACTATCATGGAAGACCATGAACAACATCCCCACCGCCCGTCTCAACGCCACAGCGCATTACTCCCTCAGCCCTGACATGTTCGAGGCGTTCCTCAGCCCCGACATGACGTACTCCGCTCCGATCTGGCTGCCGCCGTCTGATCCTCGACGCGAGACCGAGTCTCTCGAGGAGGCCCAGCGGAGGAAGCTCCGGTATGCCATCTCAGCGACGAGGATTCGAGCCTCCGATCACGTGCTCGAGATCGGTACGGGATGGGGCAGCTTCGCCATCCAGGCAGCCCAGACGACAGGGTGTCGCGTGACGACTGTGACGCTGAGCGGCGAGCAGAAGCGGTTCGCGGAGGCGCGTATCAGAGCCGTGGGGCTGGAGGATAAGATCGTGGTCGTCCAGGCCGACTATCGGGAGCTGGATGACATGGGACCGTTCGACAAGGTCGTCAGCATCGAGATGATCGAGCATGTTGGGCAGCAGTTCCTGGACACGTATTTTCGGTGCGTGGATAGGTATCTGAAGCAGGATGGGGGGATTGGGTATTTCCAGTGCATCACGATCCCCGAGACGAGATACGAGAAGTACCTCCACGGTGAAGACTTCATCAGGAAGTACGTCTTCCCTGGTGGCCATCTGCCGACCGTCAGTGGTCTTGTGGGCAGCATCTCCCGTGGCTCGCAGGGGAGACTCATCGTGGAGGAGATCAAGAGCGTGGGGATGTATTACTCAAAGACACTGAGATGCTGGAATGAAAAGTTCCAGGCAGGCTTTGAGCAGGCTATCGCACCGGCGCTGCAGAAGAGCCACCCTGAGATGACGAGGGACGACATGGAGGTGTTTCGGAGGAAATGGGAGGTGAGTCCAACCTAAGCATACTCCAGTCACACCTGTTATCAGAAGCTGACCGTCGTGTTTGCAGTACTACTTTTGCTACTCTGAGGCGGGGTTCAACACCAAGGCTCTTGGGGATGTGGCCATCACTGTTGGCAGGGAAAATTGCGTAGAACTTCTTCAAGAGGCGTAGCCAGGGACATCATCAAGTAGGGCCAGTAAGCAGAGGAAGAATTACAGATCAACGTTGAGGCAAAGACGTCATCAGTGTGTCCCTGCTGAGAATTGAACGCGTGAACCCAGCAAAGTGATTGATTCGCTATAGTCAACAATGGCGACTAGCTGAGCCAACACTGAGCAGAAGCACGCTTGAGCAGACTCCGAGCTAGAATTGTAGCAAAGTATTGATATAAGATACGCCAAGGTGAAGTGAAGTGGCAACGTTGTTGTTTCACTGCTGGAGAGCGCGACAGGTGGGAATGCGCACGAACCTCAAGGCCGATGGTATTAGCAGACAGTGGACGCCACATACCTTGCTTACATCTGTCTTTCAACTGTTATAATTTCACGAGTTAGAAAAGCATGTGAACCGGTGTCGCGTTTCGAGGAAATCCGGTTTCGTGGCGAGCACTGATTCTGTCATTCAAGAGTAAATTCACTGACTCCCTCTGACCACTACACCATTGGTGTTTCACATGGTCTTGAAAATTTCCGATGGAAAGGTGTGGTGAGCCACGCTAGGGTTAGGGTTTCATGGCTATATCTAGCCTATTCAGAGCTCATGCTCTTAGTTAATGACTCCCTTACTTCGCTGTCTATCGGCCATTCATTGCCTGTATATGCCCTCGTACGGTTCGTCTCAAAAGGCTCTGGAAAGGCATGTCCTCAGGGCGCCAACGCCCAGTCATTCCACTCACCTACAACCGTGTAACGGCCAGGTCTGAAGCGGCCATCGCAAGCGTGCATCTGCTGCGATACCACGATTGTTCAGTCTCCCGTCCGGGTTGGTTGCACAAAAAAAGTAGCACCTGTGCCTTCTGAAGATACTACTGCTGCTTCAGCATTTCATTTCAATAGAATGGTATAATTCAACGTGCCCAGACACTGACCGTGGGTGATCATGCGCCCAGGTCCTGCAGTCCATGATCAGGTAGACGTGGTCGAAGCCATTTCAAAGGCCAACTCTGAGGTAATAGGGGTGAAGGAAATCATGTTAACCGCGGCTGAGAATTGAGAATGCAGCTCAAGCAAGACAAGTGGACGTGTCGACTCAGCGGAACAGGCAGCACACTTGGACATGGGGGAAGGCCTGGGAAAAGAGAATCGCCAAGTGGAAAAGGAACGAAAAAGCGAAGGCTCGAACAGAAAGGCTATGGTTGGACTTGAAGCAGCCTGTAGATGTTGAAGCCGACTCAGTATACAGCGGGAGAAGAACGAAAGCTTGGGGGGGGGGGGGAGCGGCTACCTCCGCGGAATTTGATGTTACCTAGTTGGTGTCATTCTTCTCTCACCAGCTGTTCTTAAATAGGACAGTAGTGTGCCAAATCAAACTCGATGTCACCTCTGTTATCTGTCATAGGTAGCCCGGTGCAGGTGCTCTTCGAATCTCAACTCCAGTCAACTTGGATTCCATTTGTTCGCTCCTTTCCCTGCAACAAACACACCCTCTTTGCACACGGTCACCACGAAACAGCAGAAGTAATACCACCAGACAACAGGAGAAGAATCATAGGAAGAAGAAGGAGAAGAAGAAGAAAAGACAAGATGTCCCAACCCGACTCTTATCACTACGCTTTTCATTCCTCGCTGCCTACGAGCGGTTTTCTGCTGCCAAATCGCTCCTCGCTCCTCCATCAGGAACGACGCGACTTAGACGTAATCGCATCCCATGTCAACGCGCAAACGATGAGACGACAATTGACGATGCTGACCAGATGATAGATCATGGTTGCCTTGCGCGACCACGGCGGGTGCACCGACCTCCTCCACGGCGTGGAAGACAAGGCACAGCACCAGGTCCAACACGCCCTCGCTGACATGTTCCGAGAGGCTCAGAGCTTCTACGAGGAGCTACCCCAGGTGGAGGGCACAAACAACCTCGAAGAAATGGGATTGGACGCGTTCTTAGGTGCGTTGTGGAGCCATCTCCGCTGGGGAAAGAAGGGCGGTCTGATCCAGGAAAGGTTCATGGAGCTTTTCCTGGCGCTCCTTGACGCGCGCCGGTTCTGGTGGACACACATGCCAGACCATGTATTTGATCTCCTACATCCATCCTAGCATCCGACCATTCTCTGATACAATCAAACCAAGGCTGACACTCAGCGTCATTCTAACAGGACTCGGAGCATGGCGAGCTTGCTCACGCCATAGACGACTTCAATGTTGTCGTCGACGCGGATTGGGAAGGGGCTGAGAAGGACCCCCAGCACAGGCTCCTCGTCGAGGCGCTGGCGCAGCATGGGCCGACCGACGATGACGACGATGACGACAAGGGGGAGAAGGGGGACAAGAGGGACAAGGGCGAGGACGAGGACGAGGGCGTTGTTGCAGAGGACGAGGAGATGAAGGAGATGAGGGAGGTGCGAGAGCGCCTAGCCAGGGCCCAGTTGAGTGAGGAGATGGACTGGGGGTGGGAGTAGGAGGAGTGCCTACCTAACTACCAAGTAGAGAGAGATGCCGCCATCTCTCGGCCTGCTCGGCTACCGGCACGAGTGTTGCAGAAACAGGCCGTGTCGTCGAAATCGGAAGCGAGTGCTGACTAAGGAGGACAAATCTGCAGATCGGGTGTGTCAACGGCCGAGACGGCACTATTGCGCGACACAATTACTGCTTCTCTCCAGCACCCTCACCAACCAACGACGTCTTCACCATCCCCGACCATGGCAACGTAGGGCCGTCTCTCAACTTCCCACCCCCCTACTCTCGATCCATCAATGAAGCGGAACTCAGCGTCGCCGAAGAGCGCTGCCTCTTTCCCTCACCTGCGCTCTCTCTACCAGCTCCAGCATACAAATATTTCCCGATAGACGCTCTCTTGTTTCTTTCCCTCGTTTCGCAAGCCGCCACCAAAGCGCCGCTGTCACAACGCTCCTTTTCCGACCTTGCATCGGCCGCTCGTAACAACAAGAGCCTGCTGCCTGCAATTCCCCCCCAGTCCTTGACTGGCGACGTTTCGCCACTATGGCGCCCAAAGATGACCAACGCTACGACCCCGTCCCCCCTATTCCCACCTATGACGAAGCTGTCGCCGGAGGCAGTCAACAATCGACCCGCCGCCCGTCTCCCTCCCCGTCCCCCTCCCCGTACGACGACCCTGCGAATACCCAGTTCGAGTCCGAACGCCTGTTAGGCACTCGCGACACACTCACTGTTGCCAATGGCAATCAATCCTCTATCCGTCCAACGCGCAGACCCGGCGGCTACCGTCCCCCGACCGTCGAGAGCGATGAAGAGTACACCGACTCGGAGGGCGACGTGGAGGAGGACCATGTGCGGAGGGAGATGCAAGAGCTGGAGGTTGACGATGGCGCGAGCACGAGGTCCTCATTATGGACCAAAAGAATCCCCTTCTCTCTATCGCTGCCACGATGGTCTTGGCGCTGGCGATTACCCAGACTGCCCTCCATCCGATTAGGTGAGCAAAGAGCCGGAAACGAGGATGATAATGAGACATCAAGGGCGCGCTGTCTTCCCAGCGTGAACTCTACAGCGACCTTCCTCGTGATTGCCCGCGTACTGGCAATCCTGCTGGTCATGGGCTTCCTCTACCTGCTTTTCATGAGCGACATCTTTTCCAACATGGCCCGGCGACTTGGTGGCGGCCAGATGTTTGATCCCGAAAGCGTGCGAATACACGTCCAGGGCAGCGTCGACAAGGAGCGCCTACGGGACAATCTGAAACACTTCACCTCATATGCCCATGTTGCGGGCTCCGAGGGAGATTACGCCTTGGCAACAGATACAAAGAACATGTTTGTCAAATACGGACTGGAGGACGTGACGGTGGATGAATACTACGTGTATCTGAACTATCCGACGCCCGACGGGCGGGCAGTCCAGATAATAGGCGCGGATGGCAAGCCCACTTGGACCGCCAAACTTGAGGAGGGGGACACGGGCGAGGAGACTGCTGGCCACCAGACCTATGCTTTTCACGGCCACTCTAAATCGGGTGACGTCAAAGGGCCTCTGATTTACGCAAACTACGGCTCTCGGGAGGACTTCAAGCGGCTGTCCGACAGCGGCATCGACACCACAGGGGCTATTGCGCTGGTGAAATATTATGGATCAGAAGGCGACCGAGCGCTCAAAATCAAAGCGGCCGAGCTAGCAGGCTTCGCGGGCTGCATCATCTACAGCGATCCCAAGGACGATGGGTTCTTGCGAGGCGACGTGGCCCCCAACGGCCATTTCATGCCTGCAGATGGCGTCCAGCGTGGTGGAGTCAGTTTGATGAGTTGGGTTGTTGGTGACGTCTTGACACCCGGATGGGAGAGCAAGCAAGGTATGCCGCGGATGAAGCCCGAGCAGACCATGGGACTCGTTCAGATCCCTAGCTTGCCGCTGGCGTGGCGGGACGCCCAGGTTCTTCTGCAGCATATCAAAGGTTTTGGCCAGCCGTGCCCGGAGGAGTGGACTGGTGGTGTCCCTGATATCGGAGAGTGGTGGACGGGCAACCTTTCTGGGCCGGTGGTACGTCTCAAGAATGAGCAGGACGAGAGCACGCATCAGCCCATCTGGAATGTGTACGGTCGCATCGTAGGAATTGAGCAGCCGGACAAATCCATCATCATCGGAAACCACCGAGACGCCTGGTCGTTCGGCGCCACAGACCCCGGCTCAGGCACTGCGATCCTGATGGAGATGGCTCGGATATTTGGGGATCTGCTGGACCGGGGCTGGCGGCCATTGCGGACGATCGAGTTTATGTCGTGGGACGCCGAGGAGTACAATCTCATCGGCTCGACCGAATTCGTCGAGAACAGACTCGACAGTCTGCGGAGAGATGGTTACGTCTACCTCAACATCGACACCCCGATCGTTGGCAACGAATTTCACGCCGCAGGCTCCCCCGTATTCCAGAAGATCCTCTACGGCATTATCGATCGCGTGTATGATCCAAACCTGAACACCACCCTGCGCGAATTGTGGGACCGCCGCAGCGCCGAGCTCGAGGGTCTCGGGGCGGGGTCAGACTACGTTGCGTTCCAGGACATCGCGGGCGTCTCATCACTCGACCTGTTCTTCGACGAGCCTGGTGGCCCCTTCCACCCGTACCATTCCAGCTACGACAACTTCGACTGGATGGACACGGTTGGCGACCCGGGCTTTGCCTACCACGGCATGATGGCAGAGGTCCTGGGCCTGCTGATCCTGGAGCTGGCCGACCGGCCCATCCTCCCCTTCGACATGGCCGCTTACGCCAACGCGCTGTACAAGTGGGTGAACGAGCTGGCCGAATGGACAGAGAGCAAGGGTGCGAATCAGACCGGTCACCAGCCCCTTGACATGAACGTGCTGAAGGACGCGGTCCTCGAGGTGATTGATGCGGTCGGATCATTTCAGGAGTGGGAGAACATCTGGCAGAACAGCGTCCTCTCCGCGAACGGCTGGGAGCCGATTCGCCTGGGCTCCAAGCGGTGCGAGTTCAACGATCAGATGGCCCAGTTCGAGACTGGGCTCTTGGATCTAGCCCAGGGAGGCGGTGTACGTACCCTTAACCACCCCATCCCCTTCTTTCCATGAGAACAAAAGCTGACCGGCCGCGCCTCGCAGATCCCCAACCGCACGCAGTTCCGCCATGTCGTCTTCGGCCCGCAGCTCTGGTCCGGCTACGACGAGGCCTTCTTCCCCGCCATCCGCGACGTCGTCGAGGCCGGCAACTGGACGCTGGCCAACCTCACGGTCGAGAAGACGGCGCGCATCATCCGGAATGCCGCCACGCCGCTGAGGCAGTGGGAGGGCTAGTCTAGTGGGTGTGCATCATTTCAGGATCAAGGTACGGAAGGACATATATATATATCTATATATATTTATGTAGACTTCTGGATAACCAGCATGGTAGGGCATCGCATGGCGTTGGGGTTTAGATTCATTTCGGTGTGGGAAAGAAGGACATTGGGCTTGATGGGGTTCATATTTGTGTACATGGTCTTCTGGAATAAAGGCGTGTTCTTGAATGTTGATTACTTTATCATGTGTCCACCGTTCCATCTGTCCGTCTCTGTAGCCAATCTTGGTGCTGTCCTGCTCAGCACCTAGGTACGTACGTTACTCCATGATACCTACAATACGCGTGGGACCCAGCCCAACCGTCCCCCCAACAACAACAACACCAGCGCGGCACGCGAGAATGATCACGTACCAACAGTTCGAATGCTCGGGCGTCATCATTACAAGGGTATGAATATTTACAAGAACGCATGTCTAGACCTCCCACGCTGGGCATGTCGTACTCGATCGTCCATGCTTCTGATGTGATAAAAAGGCTCGTTTTTCCTCTCGCTTGTACAAGACAGGCGCCCTCTTCCCCCTTCCTCTCCGCCAAACAACCCTCATTTTTCTTGTTCTTTTCTTGCTCACCTAGTCAATCCGTCCACTCGCGTCCGCCCGCTCACTTTGGCGTCAACACGATACCCTCGTACTCCTTGCTCTTGATGATCTCCAAGGTGTGGTAGAAATGCTTCTTGCTGTTCTCGATCGAAGCCGAGTCTTGTTGGTTCCCGGCAAGGTTGGAGTGGATGAGCTCGATGAGCCCGTTGAGATACTTGGTCGTTACCTGAATGTTGGGGAGGGGGGGATCGACGAGTCAGCATGGTCATCTAGGAGAGGTGAATGGGGCAGGGATTCTCACCGATTCGTTATGCTGATCAAAGTAGTACACATATCTGTCCAAGATCTCCACAAACAGTTCAATAGATGTTGCCGTCTCCATGCAGGAGTCGGCCACGCGCAGGGCACGTTGCAGACACTCCAGTACTCTTTTGCCGTCACGATAGAGCTGCAGCACCCTCCCATTAGCATGTGCTCTTCCAGAACGCAGGGTTTAGTAAACTCACATTCTTATCATCCTCCTCTCCATTGGCGGCAATCGGAGTCGCCCACCACAAGTGACTTGCCAGGTACACGGCGCGACACTGATCTGGCTTCCTCAGAAGTTTGGCAGCGTGCTGGGCGCACTTGGTGATCAAGGTGTCGTAATTCTCCTTGCCAAAATTGCGGGTCTGGTGTAGCGCGGTTGATATCACGCACACCGCCTGGAACTGTGCCTTGGAGTCACTAACCGCCTCCTCATAGACAGTAAAGGCCTGTGCGAAGAACTCGTACGAGACCTCCTCGTGCCCCGTCTGGTCGGCCGTCTGCCCGCAAGCACAGAACAGCCGCAGGGCCAGCTCGGAGGCACCAGCACCATTCACACGCGTGTAGAGCTGTGACAGCGCGGAGTGAAGGAACTTGTACAGCGCAGAAGATTGTGTAGACCAGTTATCGTCGTAGTGCTCACGAGCCTTGAAGCGGCGAGCCAACTTCATGCCAGCTGTGATCAATGGAGGCGTTGTTGTCCGTATGCGCTCGTTACCTTCCGCATAAGCTTTCCGCATCATCTGCAGCAGCTTAAACTGCGTGTCGTTGTCTTCGGCGCCAAGTAGGTGAACCAGACGCGCAAGCCAGCCTTGTTCCTCCATGGTCTCGTCCGTCTCCATAGTCCGGGCACGTGCCGGTGTAACACCAGGGTAGCCAGGCTGAGGGTGGGAACCCTCTTTCACCAAGACCCCAAGCACACCGAGAACGCTTTCCAGATGGGTGGGTGTAGATATCGGGGTTTGATTCCTGAGAAGGGTGCGCGCAACCTCGCCAGCAACCGCCCGCCTGGTGGGGTACGTCTGGGATTGGAACAGGGGCACATAGAACGGGAGTGATAAGGCGGTAAAGAGGGAGACGTATCGTTTCAAGGGTGCTTGGAGGAGGGCAAGAAGTGACTGCTGGGCAGCTGGGGAATGAAGATCGGCGCTGTTGGCATGCTCGTGAACCTTGACATTGGCATAATCGAGGATCTGGTCAACATAGTCGAGGCGTTCGGGGTAGATGTTGAGGGCCAGATTTGTGAGTGAGACCAGCAGCGCTATTGTGTCCTGAATGGGCAGCCGCTGCGCCTCCACGAGATGCGATACCTGCCCGAAGAAGATCTCGTACAATGGCACGTTATCTGGTATGCCACGGTGCTTGGTTGGTGTCGTTGTTTCCTCGCCATTCACAGCTGTCGTTTCCGTATTTGCTACCGATGGCGTGGTCTCGGACTCTGCTGGCTGAGACTCGGTAGCTGGTGAGGCTTCAGCCTCCGGATGGTCTCCATTGGTGCCGGATGTTTGCGGCTGCTCCTGTCTGAGCTTCACCTTGTCCAGGAGGTCCACCAAAGCATCTTCCTCCAATTTGGCCCGGTCTTCTGTGACCTCGTCTTGTGATTCTCTTTCGGCATAATCGGAAAGTCGGTCCATCAGGCCTATTACGATGGCCTTGACGTTGACGTGAGGGTTTAGTCGTGAAACGGCGGCGAGGAACTGGTCGAGCGTGTGGAGATGATACTCGTCAGGGAAGACCTGAGTAATGACCTCGAGTAGGTACTCTTGAGCGAGCACATCGCGACATTGGACCACCTGCTCCAGTAGAGGGCCGAGAATGCCGTTCTTGTACGCCTCAAGATCGACCAATTGGCTCAGGCGCACAATATTGCTTCCCACCAGGAGCTGCAGCTCCCGGCGCTCCTGAGTGCGCAAGTCACGCTCCCTGGAATGGCCCTGGTGCTGCAGGCGAACCCACAGCTTGTTCATCTCCACGAAGTTGGTGAGAACGAAATTGATGGAGTCTTGCAGGTTGCCCTCGGGCCCATCCCCATCGCCTGCGGGCAAATAGTCTCTAGCCTGGCCTGACAAATAGTATCGCAGAAATAAGCCCCTGATAGGATGCTGTACGCCTCTGCTCATGTCCATCATGTCTTTCATCAACTCCTTCACAGGTGCCCCGTCGATGGACATGTACGCGGTGCCGACGGTGATCATGAGGTAGAGACGGGGGACGATGTTGCCGGCATACTGGACGAGCTCGTAGAGGTCGGCGAGGTGGTTGACGGGGTGGTTCTCGCGCAGGTGGACGGAGAGGTAGCGCATGGCATCGAAAACGGCCATATAGAGCTCATAGTATTGTTTCGGGCCGAGGCTGGATGTACGGAGCTCAGAGACGAGGGTAGAGCTGCGAAGGTGTCAGCATGTAAGTTCGACCCGGGGGACTCGGTATGCAGGCGAGCGACAGGGCATGACGTACCAGCACTTGAGCGCATCCATGAGCTTGCCGGGCATGTCTAGACACTTGCGCATCAGGCCGGTCTGGTGGCGCACCGCCTCGAGGGCGTCGCCCAGCAGACGGACCTGGTCCTCGGGCGGGGCGGGAGTAGCCATGCCGTCGGACACGGTCTGTTCCTTGTGGTCGTGACGACTGTCTCTCTCCTCTCTTCTCCAGCGGTATCCTGCGATAGCGGACTGCCAGTCCAGGTGTATCGCCAGGGCGTAGCGACGGCCTCGGTTCCGAGATGACCACGGACAGAGTCAGCGCAGTCGGAAGTCAGAGATCGCAGCGGATGTGGTCGGGTGGTGGTGCGAGAGCGGAGGGAGGGGAGGGAGGGGAGGAACGGAGCTGGCGGCGGCGGCGTAATTGGATAGAGTGGCTGCTAGGCTGAGCAAAGACAAGAGCAGGCCGGAACAACCAGAGTGGTGAGCACTTCTGCGGCAACAGCCTCGCAATGCAAAGGAATGAATGGGGATCTGTCTCTCCTCTCCCGTGACTAGTTGCTGCTTCGTCACTGTCGCCAGCCAAGGGAGCACAGGCCACCCGGGACGAGGCAGCTACTGTCATAGTAAGCTCTGTGTGTTACGTAAGCGGGTGTCTGACCCACTCTGGCAGACTTCTCACTCATTATTAACTCCTCCAAAGCGTCCTCGGTCTTACGCTCCTCCTCCTCCTCCTCATCATCATCACCGTGTCCGGCCAAGCTTACTCTGGATATCCCACAGCTGGCTCTACTACTGGTAGGTCGTTTCAGGCAAGTACGTTTTTGCTCTTCTTCGTCTTCACTCCTTCCAGCTCGCAGCTCCTTTCACCGGCTACTCCTCTACCACCACGAGTCTTCCTCCGGAGGGCCTCTCGATCTCGATGCGTTTTGCTTTGGTTTTGAAGAGGAAGCCGGTTCAACATCTGTGTCTTTCTAAAGACGTCAGCTGCAAGAACAAATACTACCGTCTGGACCATCATAGTCCTCGCCTGCGGATATCTTCTTCGACCCGGGCGAGGCTCCTAGCGCTCCTACATGCTGAGACAAGCCCAACCGTGACTACGCGTCATTCACTAGATCATTGAGTTATACACAAGATTTAGTTGTCCATATATCTGCAATGTTAACCGTTCAAGCTACTGTTCAGCCGACCCTTGATGCCGGCATTCAAGGGGCCTTAATTTCAGCCACACCGACACAGCAGAACTTGGCTGCAGCATTTACAATATTCTTCCACACGGCCATCTCGTTCTCGTCTCTAGGAGCGTAGATGAAAGTGTAGTTCCACGGCAGAAAGATCCCTGGGCTCAGTCGGTGCCGACATCCCCAGCCCAGCTCGATCACCTTCTTCTGATCGGCCAGGCTCAGAATCAGGTGCGTGCTTCCGTCAGGCGGGTGAATATGGCAGAACTCGCCCCGAGTCGCCCTCAGCATCCCCCAGCTTAGAGCTGTTCGCCATCTCTTTGAATCCCTTCATCCCCATCGCAGGTACAAAACCCTCTAGCACAGACGTCTGCGTCTGCAGCACCTCCAGGTTGACGGCTACCAGGGCGTCCAGATACGCGAGCATGGCTTTCTTAGTGGCTGCCGTTGCCTGATCTGTCACTCGTCTCTGTGGCGCAACAAATCCCGGAATCTGCGGAGCTTTGTTCCCCGGGCGCCAGGTCAGTGCCCTGGAGTGTGTCTTTGGCAGGACGCTGGCGCTATCGTGAGGACCAGCTACCGAGTCGAAGTCGCAGGGCGCTGGGACGGTTGTGTCCTTACGGGCTTTGCGGCTCATTTGAAGCTGCCCCCAGAAGGTGTCCGGCAGCCCGTGGGGTCCAAGTGCGACGTAAGACCGGTAGTCCTGGTACGCAAAAATGGCTGCCCCGAGGACAAGCGCTGCTGTTGCGCTGAGGTTCAGCGAGACGATTAGGTAACTGCTTGGTCATGCCGATCGGCAGTGACCTTCGGCATGTCAACGAGATCTGCATGTCTCATCTTCTGCGCTGTCAGTTCGCAAGACCGAGTTTCGGACAACCATGTTCACCTTCGCGCACACAGACAGCAGCGTCGATCAACATGGCGAGCAAGTTGGACTTTATCGGCGCTTTGAGAGTGCACTTGGCGGCTGAAGATCGACGCTGCTCTGAGGGCTCGGTGGAAGCTCGGATATCCGAGTCCGGGCGCCGGCACGCATATGGATGGCTCACCGGGCGCCGGCACGCACGTGGATGACTCGCCGGGCGGCTTCCGAGATCCACTTATTCCGGAATACACTCCGGGCTTTGGGCTCCGTGCTTCTCAATGAAGGGGGTGCGGATCAAGAGTTCCCGATCTAACCACTATCACCTGCAAATCTCCCAATGTGGAATGAAATCGCTTAAGCATCGCGCGGGGCCTGTGACAAATGGCAAGCCAGACATCGTCGATGACGAATGGCCGACCAAAGGTTATTTAAACCTGCGAGGATGGTCGCAGGAATCTGGTCTCTTGGAATGAGCAAAGTCATACTGCCTTGATCTATCCCGGGCTTCTATCAACCGAAACATCCTGCCATGTCGAACGGAACGCAATCGGCCATCATCTGGCCCTCGCACTTCCTCCCCGGCAAGACCGACAACTACGTCGCCAACGAGGTCATCGCCGCGGACCTCACAGCCGCCCAGATCTGGGCCCTGCTCAACGACATCTCCAAGTGGGAGTCATACTACAGGAACTGCCAGCCTATCACCATTCCCGCGTCCGGCCCAAACCTCCAAAAGGGCGTCAGGTTCAAGTTCAGCACTTTCGCCTTCCCGCCGCGAATGTGCTCTGTCGACGAGTGCGTCGCCCCTGGGAAGGGCACGCCTGGCCGGCTGGCGTGGAGCGTGAGAGACGAGGGCTTTGAAGTGTACCATGCGTGGCTGGTGGAGGACCTGGATGAGGGGAGGGTGAGGATTGTGACGCAGGAGACTCAAAATGGGAAGCCGTTTGTGAAGAAGCGGGACGAGAAGCCGAATGTATCGCTTCTGGGGCATCAGGATTGGTTGGATGGGCTGGTGAAGGCTGCTAGAGGGCAGAAGATCGGCAAGACGAATTTAGCGAGCGTAGGTGCTTGGGAGCGGTCGCGCCTGTAACCCTGGCAGATGCCTTTCTGATATGCAAGACGGGAAGAAGCAGCTTGCCGAGCTGGCACACTTGGCTGTCTTCCCTAGAGGGTTGTTGGTTGTTCTTCAATATTTAGGGTTCGGGTAGTGTTACGTAGATACCATCTCGTAAGCAAAACGTCCCCAAGAAACTCGGATGCTACCACAGGTGGTGAAGTGAGATATAGACCTGTTACTCATTCAAGTACTGGAGAACTTTGGCAACAATCTACACCATGGCCTCCTGGACACTTACCACGCACCTGCTCACCCTCGACAAGCCGGCCTTCGAAGCCGCAACCCAATCCCCCTTCCTCGCCGCCGCAGGTCAAGGTCGTCTCGGGAAACCAGCGCTAGGCAAGTGGCTCGCCAATGACAGGCTGTACCTCCACGCCTACATCAAAGCCCTAGGTCGGACCCTCTCCATCATCGACCTCCCGCAGACGACCACCCCGCAGGCCGGGGCAGAGAGGACCGAGGCGGCGCCGGCGACGCGGCTCGTCGACTGGCTGTCCACGACGCTCACGGAGCTGCGCAGGGAGGAGCGTCTGTTCATCGACGTGGCGCGGCGGTACGGCATCGCGCTCGACCTCGAGACGGACGTCTCGGAGGAGGGCGGGCGGGCGGTGCGACGGGTGCCGGGCCCCGTGAAAGTGCCGGGCTTGGTCATGTTCGAGAGGCTGTTCGGGTCGCTGCACCCGGCGGCGTCGGTGGACAGGAGCCTGCCGCTGCCGTGGCTGGAGGCTGCGGTGGTGTTCTGGGGCACGGAGAAGGTTTACTCGGAGGCGTGGACGTGGGCTGGGTCGAGACAGGATGGGGCAGGGGGGGACGGGTCGGGAGACGCGGATGGGGGTGCGCTGCGGATGGAGCTCATACCTAACTGGTCCAATGAAGGTTTTGTGGAGTTTGTGGAGCAGCTGGCTGGAATCGTGGACAGTGCTGTCTCTGAAACCGTCAGTGTCCTGGGTGACGATGTCAAGTCGGGTCTGATCAGGAGGGCGGAAAAGGTATGGAGGGAGCTCGTGGCTGCTGAGGCGGCATTCTGGCCTGCTATTCAGTGATTTCCCAGGTGTTTGAAGCATTTGTGAAGTGCTACTTGTTTAAGATTATGTTCCGAGAGGTACTACTTTAGAGTTCAGCCGGTCGAAATGTCCCCGGACAAGACTCGGCATGGGGGCTAGAAACTGCAAGGAGTGAGCTGGATCAACCTTGCCTCTGGACTCGTCTTTTTTCCTCCTGGCTTGACCTAGAATCATCTATCCTCCGCCATACATTCCTGAAAATGACGACATGGACTTGGCGAGGCCGCGGCTACGCTAGAATACGATCCTAGTTCCGCCTCGCCAATGCGTTACAACGCTGTCGTTTAGGACCCACAGACTCGTTACCCATGAGGTTATCGTTAGTAAGCGGAGGTTGTGGTAATGGTGACTTCATTTTCCGCCGACGTGGAGAGAATTTGAATATATACCCGGGGCTTCGGTCTTTGAGCGGTCCTTCTTGCGATGTGGATCGCAAGTCGTGAGCCCTCGAGGACAATTCTCAACTGGATCTCATCCCTATTTATACTGCCGTACGCGACTGTTCCTTGCACCATCCAGAACAACATCTTTCTCCTCTGCACTATCCCTCCTCTCCCAACATGGCACCTCAACGTTTCGAATGCGAGAAGGTAGACCCGTCTCCCCTCGGGCAGCCCCTGAAGTTCGAGTTCAGCGGGCTCACAGCCAAGAACCGCTTCATGAAGGCTGCTATGACAGAGCGCCTCTCCACATGGGACCCCAAAGTGTTTGAGAAGCGCGGCATCCCCACGCCAAAACTCATCAACGTCTACCGGCGCTGGGGGGAGGGCGGCTTCGGAGTGATTCTGTCCGGCAACGTCATGATCGAGTATGACCACCTCGAGGCCGCCGGCAACCCGATCATCCCAGTGGACGCGCCGTTCGAGGGAGAAAGGTTCGAGGCCTTCAAGGAGCTGGCCGCCGCCGCGAAGAAAGAGGGCTCGATATTTCTGGCGCAGCTGTCCCACCCGGGCCGGCAGGTCGCGTCAAACATCCAGCCGCACCCCATCTCGGCGAGTGATGTCCAGCTTGAGGGCGATGTGATGGGCATGACGTTCGCGAAGCCGAGAGCGATGGAGAAGAAGGACATTGACCACGTGGTGGAGGGATTCGTCCACGCGGCCGAGTATGCCCACAGAGCTGGGTTCGATGGTGTGCAGCTGCACGGCGCTCAGTACGTCTACTTACTTCGCGGTCTCCCGGGCAGCAGGCTAACTTGGTGAATAGTGGATACTTGCTGGCACAATTTCTTTCGTCGACCACCAACAAGCGCACGGACGAGTACGGAGGCTCGTTGCTCAACCGCGCGCGCATCATCCTGGAAATCGCCGACGCCATCAAGGCCCGCGTGAAGAGCAAGTCTTTCAGTGTCGGCATCAAACTGAACAGTGTCGAGTTCCAGAAGGGTGGCTTCACCACAGACGATTGCGCGTCTCTGTGCGAGGAGCTCGAGAAGCACGGTTTCGACCACGTCGAGCTCTCCGGCGGCACGTACGAGGAACTGGGGTTCCAGCACAAGAGGGAGTCGACCAAGAAGCGGGAGGCGTTCTTCCTTGAGTTTGCTGATACCATCGCGCCTCGTCTTAAGAAGACGAAGGTCTATGTCGTTGGCGGCTTGAGGACGGTCGGCGCTATGGTGAAGGCTCTGGACAGTGTCCAGGGCGTTTCTTTGGCAAGGCCGGTCACTCATGAATTTGACCTTCCAAAGAAGATCCTCGAGGGAAAGGTCAATAGTGCAATCAAGTACAAGCTTGATGAGCAGGATTTCGGCATCACTAACTTGGCTGCTGGCACTCAGTAAGTTCAAAGCCTCGTTAAAAGTAATTTCTGTCGTCGATGGTCACTGACATTTCGGCAGAATCCGCCTCGTTGCACAGGATAAAGAACCCCTTGACTTGAGTCAGGACAAGTACAAAGATATCTTCATGAACTCGGTACAGAAATGGTTCGAAATGATGGGCAACAACGCAGACGGCTCGAAGTTTGGCTATATTGACATTGAGGGTATGGATCTTCAGCCCTTCGGCACACCGTACCTGGCATAACGATTCATCATGAGAATGGTGCTTTGAAAATAAGTAGATACTAGTCGTCAGACAGAGAGTTCAAGAATAAGAATTAGACTACATATATATTGATTACGGCAATGATTTTGCATGCATCATAGCGGATCAGGGACTTATCTATAATACCACTTTCAACACCCTCCCCCTCCACCTTTTGTAGGTAGGTAGTCACTCCATCATCTCCCCATGGTCTAAGGGGCTTGTACGCGGCATGTATCATTGCTGTGAAAACATGAGACATAGTCAGTCACCTGCGTCGGCAGGGGTGTTGTCTGGTGGAAATTTGCTCGGGAATCATCATTCCAACACACCTCTTCTTCGTAATCTTCGGGAGACAAGGCTGGGTAACGGCTGAGTAACCATACCACTTTCTTTGCCTATACTCACTCTGACTTGCATATCAAGGCGTACTGGCAGTGGTTTCTCGTGCGATTCACAAAGCGGGTGGATATCTGTGAGTTATGATGTTTACCTTGCAAGACGGACCGTAGGGTATCGTATATAAATACCAATCCCTTCCCGGTTATATGGCCTGGTTTATTTGAACTACCTCTTGAACGAAAGCAAGCCCACAAGAATTCCCAGCAAAAAGTCTTGAAAAGAAAAGTCTCAACGAACTGCAGTTGTCGAACTTGAATAGCACCACAACAAAAAGAAGAAAAGGAACCGAAAAGAGAAAGAGAGAAAGAAAGAAAGAAGACCACTCTGCAGACGCCTTGCTAAGCAAAGCCAGAGAACAAGCACAACTACAACTTGAAAGGTAAGGTCCCATCCAGAACATGACAAGCAAATGGTTGTCATTAAGAAGACAGGTCAATAATATACAGCTTGTACCTGACGAACGCTTCCTCATCTCCAGGACAAAGCCAAGGCGTGGGTATACAGTTGCTAACGTCCGTCTGACCGTGGTAGCAAAGAAAACCGTCAAACATGTGCTATTACTACTATGTGGAACATATTTGCAACGGCTGTGGAGAAGTGGTCAGTCATTCCACAATCGTACTACGCAGATGTCATATGAGGTCTTGCCGGGGGGTAGAAAAGAAGCATAAAGTCTTGCGGAATAGGATAGACTGTCCCGACCATTCTTGCCACTTCCCACTGGTCATCTCAACGGAGGTTACGGACACCAACATGGAGGTCAAGGACAACAGCAAGTAGCGCCTGATATCTGTTGTATGCCTTGAAAAGACATGTTCGCCAAACACTGGGCAAGGGCATGGTGTTAGCTGCGCAGATTTTCATTGCAATTCAACAAACAGACCACACGTAGCGTTAATCTTTAATGATTTAACTTGAGCTTATACCAGATGATCATATGGTGCAAATGTTGAGGAATAATCGTGACACTCGTAGAAATCCCAAGGACTTTTGCTCGGATCCGGAATGATGTTGGATAGCCGGAATACTCGCAGATGCACCTGCTGTGGGGAGGGACAAAAGAATACTTGGGATAGACTGCGGCCGACCGAATCATGGACTCTCCTCGAATACGTATGGTACTTGGAAGGCAAACATGTTCTCGAATGATACAATAAATTGATTGCTCCCGTCAAGGTTGCTTGGATATATTTGCTTGGAAACTCCGCGGAGCCCGGCTGCCGCATTTCGATCGTTTCCCGACCTGCCCACGCACCTTGCCGTCTGTTGCCGTCCGCATTGCCATATCTCAGACTTCTCCTTCAGTGCTTGTGTCTGACCCTGCTTACAGTTTCTTCGTCGCAACTCCCCCCTGTTGAGCCTGCTGAACAAGGAAGTCCACTGCCTCTGGGGCCCGCTCGGAGTACTGTAGGTGAGGTAGCGCAATGGCCAGACCACCTTCGCATACTGTATCGCCCTCGTTGCAGATAACCATGGTCTTCTCCGGCGGGAAGTTGTTGATCTGGCCATTGTCTTGCTGGTTCTGTGAATCGCCGAAGGTGACCGCTCCCGCAACTTGAGCCTGGACAGCAGGGTCGAGCGATTCAACCACGCGGTGGACCATAGCTGCGCCCTGGCTGTAGCCGCCAACGAGAATCGCAGAATCCGGACAGTCAGTTGCCGCCTTGTTGACGAGGTCGGTCATGGTTTGGATCCCGGCTGGATCAGCTCCACCTTCTGTAACAAGATTAAGAAGAAATTTGTTAGTTACCCTGCGTTTCTTACCGTTTGACCGGTTTCTCAAGGGGCGACGTAGAGCATCGAGCCACAAGCACGTAACGTACCGGCCAAGTTTGTAGCTATACCAGCCGCGTAATCAACACCTTCGACGGCAACAGCGTCCTCCCCCAGGGCAGATTGGAGACCTGTTGCAACTTCCGGCCCAACGATCACACCCTAAACAAAAATGGGTCAGCTGGTTTCGGCTCCCTTCCAAAGTGTGTGGCGAGATAAGGTCCTCGACTTGCAACGAATTAGATACGCGATGCTTACCATGTTACCCGGTTCTGAAGTGCCACGGGAGAAAAAGAAGATGTTATCACGACAGCCTCCTTCCGTAAATCCTTTCTGCGTAGTGGAGCCTCCCAACAGGCCTCCCAGCAGGCCTCCTGCCCCTTCTTGACCTCCTTGGCCTCCCAGCAGACCTCCTAGACCTCCTTGCCCTTCTTGTCCTTCCTGTCCTTCCTGGCCTCCTGCCCCTTCTTGACCTCCTTGGCCTCCCAGCAGACCTCCTAGACCTCCTTGCCCTTCTTGACCTTCCTGGCCTCCTTGGCCTCCTTGGCCTCCCAGCAGACCTCCCAGCAGACCTCCTAGGTCTCCTAGACCTCCTTGCCCTTCTTGACCTTCTTGCCCTCCTTGGCCTCCCAGCAGACCTCCTAGACCTCCTTGCCCTTCTTGTCCTTCCTGGCCTTCTTGCCCTCCTTGGCCTCCCAGCAGACCTTCTAGGCCTCCTGCACCTCCATGGCGAGCTCCTAGACCTTCCTTCCGGCCGGCCGGAGCAGCAGCTGCGACAGCCACCAGGGCAACAAACGCGGATACAGTATGCATACTGAAATTTGCTTAGACACAAGCGTATACAAAGACTCAACGGAAAGGACAGTCGTTTTCGGTTGGCATGAACCGCGTCAGTGAACACTACCAAGCGACAGGAACGGGCACTGACGTGTTCATCTGAAGATTTGTGTCCTTCTTATAGTCACATCGAGAGATATATGCTGCAGCTGGTTGGGTAATTCTATTCAAACGCGATGTCCCTTTTAGGAAATAGCAGCGAGTCCTGATATGTTTGGGAGAACGTTGATCTTCTCTTGGTCGTCAGGCGCGGTACCCTGCACCTGCATCTGCACAACAGCAGATCCGGGGCCTCGGGTGGCCTGGATCGTGACTTTGGGGCTAAGTTGTTGCAGGAGACTGGATTCTGGAAGACGCTGGTCACTTAACCTTATGTGTTCCGCAGAACAGGGGTGGGCCTTGGCTTGAGACTCTGATTAGCCAGGCCAGTGACAACTTAGAACTCTTCCCACACTGAATCAGCCCCATGTATCAGATGCGGCGATCTGGGAACAAATCACAACTTCTGTTGCACATAAATCACTCCTGCGGTAAACTGACGATTTCGAAGCTAACTGCTCGAAAACTGACCATGGCGATTCTCAGCAGGTGTGCCACGTCTTCAGGTTATTTCACGGGAGGCTATCATATACTTACGCGGGAGGTTACCCCACACACCTAACTGAACCCGACTGTCCTATGGGCAGTTCACGGGTGCCTTCATTAGCCCGAGGCCGGGAGAGTAAAATTCTGGCCCATGTACAATAGATTGGTCCAGATGTCGTTTTGCTGACGCTGACCCAGTCTCTTGCATTCTTCTGTACTTCGTCAGCGTCAACCACGGTGGAGGGGTATTGCCCTCAGTGTCGTGGATGATCGAAGACAACGTTCTGAGAGGAGGCGGCACGGGAACTGTCGATATCAGCTCAAGTACAGGAAGTATATAGGCCCATCGAGAAATCTTCGCCGGTATATGCAAGCCACGATATCGCAGAAGGGTTGCACTACCGTGGCTTTTATCTTAACAGAAAAGAATTCACAGAGTCTGACTAATAAGGCAACGTCGCACGAAAGATGCTCAAGTCCCAGTCCTTGGAATGGAGAAAAGAGGTATATCACCAGAGGCGACGCGTGTGCTGCAACCATCACAAAACGTAGAGGGGCTGCCGGTGTGATTGATGGAACGAATGCTCGATCGGGCTGGAGCTGCGAGAGTCGTTGGAATCTTGCGGTGTTGCATATCAAATCCTCACATCTAGGCACCATGCATGGCACCTGGTCCTGGTGCCGTCGCCAGCGCCACGGAAAGTTTGAGGGCCCGGCGGAGCTGCACTTATTCCACTCGGCATTTTTTACTACCTAGCTGCTGGCAGAGTCTTATCTAAAACGTCGAGGTTCACAGGAAGCCCTGTATAATTTATCAGGACTTTCTGACTTGGTAAATTCTACACTACCAAGTGAGCTGTGACGGTATTTTATATTTTTATTTATTTATTTCTGTTTGCTTCTGATATTTTGTATGTTATATCTGGGTACATGTACATCTTGAGTACCCATAAGTGCTTGAGGATCGAGATGTTTACGCGCTTACTGCGCTCCGTGAAATATACGATAATCACGCTATTTGATATCCAAGAAGCTATCCTCGAGCGCGTACTAACGCTAATTGACGATATAGATACGAGCTCTCCCGATGATTCATTCTAGATATATACGCTACTCGTAGAGGCCATCTTATTATGACAGGTTTAGAATACCACGATATAGACTATCTACGACTAATAAGTCCCGTCTAGGAGATCGGCTCCAGCCGGCGTATCGACACTTACGCGATATAAATCGACACGCGATTCGCTTAATAGATGTGACAGGATGTAGGGATACAGCTTGTACCATCGCACAAGCAATTGCTTTTGTGCGAAAATAGAGACCTTAGAGGTGGCAAGTTACATAGTAGCTTATATTCTGGTATAATGTAAAGAACTTTTGCGGCCCGACCCTAGGCCTGCCTGATATATAGCTTATGCCACCGATGATCTATCTCGAACGAGAAGCGGCTCTAGAACGAAATTTAACTTGAGTATACTTTACACATGTTATAATAGTATACCCACGTTCTGTTGCCTCTGGAAAGGCTGTGTTACATGATACTTCTGAGAAATGTGTTTCAGCTGGCCGATATTAGCGGCCCCATACGTGTTGTATGAAAGAGTATGGTTGAACCGGTTAATTCATTCCTCTCTCGAAGGTCAGAGAGAAGGCTACAGACTGGTTTATATAGACCGCCATTCCTTCCTTCCTTCGCTGTTGGAACTCTTCTATAGAGTGCCATTTTACTTAGTCCCACGGTTGAGATTCCTTAATCTGGCGATACGCCGTAATTAGGGCAGAGGGGCTAAGAGGGCTATTGACTCGATAGTTTAATATACCCCCTCGAGCTAATAGGTCTCTAACGCTTTACCTAATTAGGAAGGCATAATCTATCCCTTAGAGTTCTATTATATAAAGGAAATTAGTCCTATGCTATAACGAACCGTTTACTATTATTATAGCTTCTTTAAACCCGCGAGGCTAGTAGTTAGATCCGTCGGATACCTTATTAATCGAGTGCTAAGGGTTATAACGCTATTTCTTTATATACTGGCTTTAGCTAGCCTTATCCTCCTTATTATCTATTCGTATTTTTAAAGGCCGAGGGGTTTCGTAAGCCTGTTAGCTAGCTATTCGTCGGTTAGTACTTAATAGATCTAAATGCGCCCTAAGGAGAACTCGTCTCTTACGAAATACTCGTCTAGAGGGATATAGCCCGTCCGTTAGTAGAATTTAGGGTTTTTTATTAGCTTAATTATACCCTAATTATTATAGTTTATAGTAAAGTTAGCTAGAACCCTTAGCTCCTATAGGAGGTTCCTTACCTAAAGGAGTATTTAAATGCCCTTTCTAATACTATAATATTCGGCTTTAGTCGTTGATTTTATTATATAATTAATGCATTTCGACTACTAGACGAGAGTATTATCCCCTATTTATATAATAATACTATAGGTTAAACGGCTAATACTATAGTCTCCTTTCTAGTTAGAGTCTACCTAAGCTATAACGGGCAGCCTAGGACTGTCGGTAGTAGTAAAAGAGAAGCTGTCGTCGTCCTAAAGAACCCTTAAGGGGGTATTTATACCGCCGATTTTAAGGGCGAGGTTTCAAATACGTAAGAAGTATCTAAAGCTATATTTTAGAAGGGTTTTATTATCCGTTAAGGGGTTATAGCTATATTGTGATATTATAGATATTAGGAAGGTAAGGTCTAGGCGAGACTCCGTTATAGGGTATATTAATCGCCTTACGCTTAACTAATATTTTAGAATCGTAGACTAACTGGCCTATTCCTTATTAGGCATCGCTTATATAAGTAATCCTGCTATAAACGGCGTAATTGCTAGTTTTAGACTGTCGAGACCTATCTCCTTGAGAGATCTCTAGTTATATGTATCTTAAGAGAGGCGAATAGTCTATTTATAGCGATTCCTTATAATATATACCCCTAGGAAGTAGATTATATCCCCTAAATCTTTTATTTCGAACTCCTAGCTTAGCTAAGCTTTTATAAGGCTAATTAAGGCTTCTAAGGGACTTATAATAAGGAGATTATCGATATAGGTATAGATAACGACCTTTTCGCTATAATTAATAAAAACGGCGGTATTACTAATTAGCTATTTAAAGCCCTATTTAATAAAGGCCTTAGTAAGATATTTCTGCTATTATCGGGGTGCCTATTTAAGTCTATATAGTAACTTAAGGACTTCGAGGACTTAATTATAATTATAGTCGAAGCCGATAATATTTTCCTCTGGAAATTCCCTGAAAAACTAGGGTATTCCCTCTGGAATTTCGATAATAACCTCCTTTTCGAGGTCTCTATTAAGGAAAGCAGTAATAATATTAATCTATTAAATCTCCTAGTCTAGGGAGGCGGTAATAAATAATAGGATCCTCTAAGTAAATACTTTACTAATAGAGGCGAAAGTCTTATTAAAATCGATACCTTTATATTATTCGAAGCCTTTAATAACTACCCGGACCTTATACTCCGAGATATAGCCGTTTTAGTCCCTTTTTTATTTAAGTATTAATTTTATTATTAGAGCTCTCTAAATATAGTAAGGTTAACGATCTCTTGCCCTAAAGACCCTTAGTCTTATAA
>MUZH01004211.1:0-60233 GCA_003012965.1 Juglanconis oblonga | reverse complement strand
TTTCCGGATACTGCGGCAGCGATCTGGCGATCATTAAACAGACCCGTACTGACTAATGATTTGTACTTTAATGTGGCTTGATTCTGACTGGATTTGTGGCTCATCTGGATCGGCCCTGCCGATCAATCTGATAACGCCAGCGGATCAATAGTTGGCGACACTGGCGAGTGGTCTGAGGTCCCTTCATAGACGGGAGGCTCAAGCCTCTGGTAAATTTCCCAAAGCTTCTCCTCACGATGAATACATCTACATGAGCCGTTTGGCGTGACGTTATTCCTGTGATCGTGAAAGTTATCTCCCGGATTGCTGACTGGTTTCTGACTCCACCGACACCGTGACAGACCCTAGTCTTGCTAATGCCTCCCTCAATTTTAACGTTACGCACCCTGAAGTTGGTCCCTTGGAAGATGTAATTTTTCTTTCGTAGTTCGCTGCAATAGCCTTCCTTTGGATGAATGATTCCGACCCTGCCAACTCAACGTCCATTCTCTCGGACGAAGCTGGTAATAGTCTTTGAAGGTATATCGAGGCTGGTGGTGGAATGATAGGCATTGTGAGTCCACCTGCAGGTGGGAAACCAGGACTAGTATAATATTTCATTTCGACTTATTATGACCAAGTTCTACTTGACCAACACAGCGCCACGTCGACACTGTACAAGCTGCGCCTTTGTGCGCGTGCTATGAGAGGCTTCTTCGACTATCACAACTTATTGAAACGTTCGGCATTCGATCGATAACCCAGTGTTCACCTCAGCACTTCAAAGTTTTGTTTGTTACTGTAGATGAGGGATATTCCCATTTTCGGACTGACCGCGCTCCAACTAGTATCTCCAGCATTCGTGCTACGAATACCACTCCAGCGATATGCCGGGGAGCGTGAGATGCCACAGCAAGTAACACGCCTGCTGTGCAACCACTTGCGTGGTGCCGTTCTGGTGAACTGCTCCACACGCCGGAAGAGGATGCCGCCCTCAAGTTGGGCACAACTGAAACTCCCAGGATCTTCGATATCAGTGTTCCCGGCAGAAGAACAAATTGTGGTCAACCAGTACGGGTATTTCACACAAGTCTTGGCCATGCGAATTGGGAACTGAATGGATTTAGGCTTCCAGGGACACATCATGAGAGAAATTATGTACGCGTTGAAGAACGACTCTGAAACAGTACCAGGTCCCGACACCGGCAGATCGACGACGTCCAGGGGCTCTCAAGTGTGCAGAGCAGCCTTTTCGAGATGGATAAGCGGAGCAGGGTGTTCGATCTTTTAATCATGGTGCTAGTATTCTTGGTGATTTGATCTCGGATTCAGGCTTCTTGGTCTCTGAGTTGGAAGATGAATTCAAAGGTGCCGAGTTGCTTCTATTCTTGGTAAAGCACGTTGTCAGTAAGAGACCCCTTTAGAAATGCATCTCATACACTATTCCACGGGAAAGTTTGGTCTGCCCGCCCGGGGATGGACCTCGAGTGGAGCTTTTGGGACAGAATTCCCGCAGTTTCCGTTCCGGGAAAAGATCGTAGCCATGTGCCTAATCAGGACTCATCGTCGCCTTCTCAAGAATTCGAAAATACATCTGGTAGAGGGGTTGGGGAGGGGGGGAGAGTCTTTCAATGGCACACCCACAAGAATCCCCCCACTGACAACCAGAATGACCCAAGTGCATCTATGTACATACGGTGAACTGAACCATGACATGTTAAATCCAGATAAGTCTCGAATCTCGATATGCTTAATGTCTTGGTCCATCCGCATTCAAGGTCCGAGATTCGGATCATCACGACTCTCTCGACTCTCGACTCTCGAGTCACAACACAACAAGACTTGCTAGCCGATGTAGGGTCGCTTAGATACTTATCCCACCGCCTTCGAGACGATCTTGATGGAGCGCAGCAATTTCTGTCACCGTGCCGTGTCGCTACCGCGTCCCCATCAAAACTCGCAGCCTCAACTGTCAAAGACTCCGACATGGCAACGCATTGTGACCGAAATTTTCAGGGGATAGTTGTTTATGCAAACAGACCAGCCCTGTGGCCTTCACAACCTTTGTTTCTCTCCTCGTTGCTTTGTAATCCCGCGAGAGAGGCTGCGGAAAGCCTTCTGTCGCGATATCGCGGCCTACTAACCAGGGGCTCAAGACTCTACAAGTTGTTGATTGCGGTGGACCCCGTGACCGAGACGAGCTTGCATAGGTGGGTATGGTGCGGACACCGGCACGTTCTCTCCCAGATAGAGTGAGTGGCTGAGTGGCAGGGCTGTGACATGGCAGTAAGACCCGATGGCTAAAATCGCCGCCCTCCGCTCCTGACTCGACTCCGGTGCCAAGCTGACAAAACCTCTTCGCTTATCAATCCCCGGTCGCTCCCTCCCAGGCATCGCAAAGACGCGATAACTTGCAAAAAAGAGGTGCAAGGATAGAGTGGAACAAACGATTCTCAGAATTTCCAGAGCCCATCGAGTCAAGTCAAGGCTTTGGGGCTGGGCACTCAGGGGCTCGGCTCCTGTAGCGACCCCATCGTGAATCCCGAGCAAGCGATTGATCCACACAAGTGTACAGCGAAGAGACCCTTCTGGACACAGAGAGTGGTGATTCTTGGGACTCTTGGGCAGGCCAGGCAGCTGTGTTGTCTCTCTCACCCTGGACTGCCGATGCCTTGTGGAGAGACAGATGCGAGTCACACATGGGCATATTGCTTGATCAAATTTCCGCTGAATCCACATGGTTGTTTTTTTTCTTCTTCTTCTTCTTTCCCCATCGGGATGATAGATCCAAGGCTACTGATTTGGAAGTGACTTCGATGCCAAAAAGCACCACTAGAGAGCTCTATTCGTACTGATGCTGAGAGGTTGAAACCCGTGTTCATTTCTGTTGCTGGCAAGGGAAGCAATTCAAGGTTTGAGATGCCTTCTCCGAACTCGACTTGTAGGACCCCCAAGCGTGCTTGTGAGATGTACTACGGGCGGACCTATATTTCTCGGTTGCAAGCAAGCGGTTGCCAAGATGTCTCCAGCTAGTGTAAAATTTTTGTCTTGGAAATCAATAGATGTTGTTGACGTAACGTGGTAATTCAGCTTGAAAATTCATAAGGCGAAATACCTGCTCGCAACTACTATGTACTTGGATACCCCTGGCCGGGAGTGAGCAGGGATCACCTATACTCCACATCCACATACTCGAAGGCCCACGTTTGTCTTACAGCCTTACAAGCTCGTACTCCGAGAGTCCGAGACTCATAACGAACAGCTGGTATATAAGAAGAGCAAGTCTGCCATGGAGAGAAGGAAACTTTGTTCCCAATCTGTGTCAAGCCAGGCTAAACAACTCTGTCCAACTTTGATATACGCTCTCTAGGATCTGCCACGATGAAAAGTTCTATCATTCTTCCTCTCCTTTCTACCTCGGTGGCCGCGCACCCTGCCTTCAGGAGCCGAGCTGAGGCCGATACATTTGACTACATTGTCGTTGGAGGTGGCACCTCCGGCCTGGTAGTTGCCAACCGCCTGTCCGAGGACCCCTCTGTCTCTGTTTTGGTGATCGAGGCTGGCGACTCCGCCCTCACGAACACCAATGTTTCCGACCCCAACGGATATGGATATGCCTTCGGCACCCAAGTCGACTATGCATTCGCCACCACGCCTCAGCTTTTTGCCAACAACGCTTCCACCACGGTGAGAGCTGGCAAGGCTCTGGGAGGAACCAGCACTATTAACGGTACTATTCCCACCCCCCCCCAACCCACTGTCTCCTGAACCTCTTTTTATATTTTTTGACCTACCTTACTAATTCTTCTCACTAGGAATGGCCTACACGCGTGCAGAGTCCAACCAGATCGATGCGTGGGAGACTATTGGAAACGAGGGCTGGAACTGGGAGTCTCTTTACCCGTACTACCTCAAGAGCGAGACCTTCCAGGCCCCTCCCGCGGAGCGCAAGGCCTCTACCCACGTTGATTACAACCTCGAGTACCATGGCAAGGAGGGACCGCTGTACACATCCTTCGCCGTCGGCAACACCAACAACTCCTACTCCGGCACCATGAACGAGACCTATGCGGCGCTTGGTGTGTCCTGGAACGAGGATTCGACTGGTGGCAGCATGGTTGGATTCTCCTCCTACGCAAAGACCCTCAGCCAGGATCTGAATGTTCGATGGGATGCGGCCAGGGCGTACCTTTTCCCCTACGAGAACCGCACCAACCTCCACGTCCTCGTCAACACGGTCGCCAACAAGATCACGTGGGCCGAGGGCAGCAACGGCACCGCCACTGCCAACGGCGTTGAGATCACCGCTGCGGACGGCTCCGTCTCCGTCGTCAAGGCCGGCAAGGAGGTCATCCTCTCCGCCGGCGCTCTCACCTCGCCCCTCCTCCTTGAGCTGTCCGGCGTGGGCAACCCTGCCGTCCTCTCCAAGTTCGGCATCGAGACCGTCGTCGACCTCCCCACCGTGGGCGAGAACCTGCAGGACCAGATCAACAACGAGCTCAAGTACACTCCCCCCATGAACTTCACGGCCTCCTACGATGGAGGCAGCGCCCAGTTCGTCGCCTACCCTAGCGCCGACCACGTCTTCAACGGCAACATCACCGTCGCTGCCGCGGACCTGAAGGCCCAGCTGGCCAGCTACGCCGAGATCGTCGCGAGCGCCAACGGCAACATCACCAAGGCCTCCGACCTGCTGGAGTTCTTCGAGCTGCAGTACGATCTCACCTTCGGCTCCCACCAGGTCCCCTACGCCGAGATCCTCATCTACATCTCCTCGGGCAACTGGGGCGCTGAGTACTGGGCTCTCCTCCCCTTCTCCCGCGGCTCGGTCCACATCAGCCAGGCCAACTCCACCGCCAACGCCCTGATCAACCCCAACTACTTCATGCTGGACTACGACGTCCAGATCCAGATCCAGGTCGCCAAGTTCATCCGTGAGGTGTTCGCCACCGAGCCCTTCGCCGCCCTGGCGGGCAGCGAGAACACGCCCGGCTTCGACGCCGTGCCCACCGACGCCGACACCGCGACCTGGAGGAGCTGGGCGACCACGCAGTACCGGTCCAACTTCCACCCCGTCGCCACCGCTGCCATGATGCCGCGCGAGAAGGGCGGTGTGGTCGATACGGAGCTCCGCGTGTACGGCACGAGCAACGTCCGCGTGGTTGACGCCAGTGTGCTGCCTTTCCAGGTCTGCGGACACTTGGTCAGCACCCTGTACGCCGTTGCCGAGAGGGCTTCGGACTTGATCAAGGGAACCATCTAAACTTTTGTGGAAGATGCAGTAAATCGGAATCTTGGAACTGATGGGGGGGGAGGGGGTGGAGTGATTTCATTTGTTCTCTATAGATTAAAGTCCTGGGCATGTGAGAATGATGTCAGGTTGGAGATTAGGGGTAGGGGTTAGGTGATGGTACCCATGTATATTTGTACTGAATTCTTGTATATCAATTTAAGGCTGCTCTTGGCCTGAGATTCAAATCAACCTCATTGGTAACTCATTCTGCAAAGATTAATGACCTGGTACAAGTATTTCTCATCCATGGAACAGAGAAAGAATTGCCCGATGTGGTTATAGTCGGAATGCAATGGGAACCAGGCCGGTTCCAGAAGCGGGAGCACTTTTTTTTTAGACCACTATGTATGTACACGAAACGGAAAGAATCATATAGCCCAGGCTCAGATCGGGGTATATCCTGGAACAGAGAGAAGATTGTCATTTCCGGAGCACAAATAGACTGTAATCTCGATCGCATGACTGCATAGTCCAAACTTCATAAAACTCCATGATATGATCCTGTCATCCACGATAAACTTGATTACTGTCGCTGTCCTTGCCATAACACTCTCCACGACGGACAGAACTCTAGCTTCGAACATTCTGATTCCACTATACGTCTATCCAGGACCTGGAGCCTGGGGCCACATTCACAGCGCGATCAAAGACCATCCCATCCCTTGAGTTCCAGACAGTTCTCAATGGACCCGAGCTCTGTTCCGGGCTTCGCTCAGTTAGTATTTCGTAATAGGAGTTGTGATCGGTAGGCATAGTATTAGTGTTGTGAAGTGGCATTATGGTAAGAAGAAGCATAGACAGGGTGAAAAGTGGGTCACGGCAACTTCCGAATGCAACGCTTCGGTCCAGATCCGAAGAGCACACCTCACCCTCTGATTTTCCTTGAAACAATAAAATTGGATTTGTTTCCACAGGAAGCGGAAGCTGGACCGGGTGGGAATAGGGATCGGTGGAAACTGATGGGAACAACAGTGGGGATCGTTGTGCATCCCTGGGTGCCTATGCACAAAAAGCTCAAGTCTTGGCTGGCGGTCTTGATTCATCGATCTGGCGGTCATATTGATGATCTGGTGCAGCACGAGCCTCTGAATCTTGGGTCCCACAAGAGGTATGCAGGGAGGTATGCAGGGAGGTATGCAACAAGACTCGGCATTCCCCGTTCATCGAGAACCCACAGGTTGGTAGTGCTGTCGATCTCTGTGGAGTGTGGAGTGTGTTGTCCTGTTTCCTCAGCCGGGGTGGATGGGACTTACTCAAACACAAACACAAACACAAACACAAACATGAACAGTGACGTCAGAATGAACAACAGAACAAAACTGCATCCTGCGGCAGATGGATCTCTCCCTCAGCTTAGACATGTATCGAGACGGGCTTCAGGAGATCGGTGTGGAGGGAGCTGACGAAGGATCCCCACGGACGACGCACGCCGAGACCGGTCAAATCATGGATGTCTTCTCGAGCGGCGGTATTCGAAGGATATTGAAACACTGCCGCACACAGGCGACAAACAACAGAAAATGGGGACACGGTCTTGATGTTGACGTTGACTAGGTAGAGTGCTATGTAAGGCTACACAGTAAGGCTGCTACTACCTACTATATAAAACGTGGTCTGGTTAATCCCGCGGCAGGGGCTCGTGCGCCAAAGACAGACAGACTTTGACCGCCTAGCAGGGGGCCCTTGGCGACCGTATTAAAGGTTTCTGGGTGGAGATGACACCCCCACACAATGTGTCAGGAGTGAGGGCTCGAGGCCGACACTAGTGTATCGTTGCCCAGATGCTGCAAAGTTCGTGACTCTGTGTGGCGACAAGCCTGGAGTTCGCCAAGATCATCTATCTGTAAGTACATTGGTAGGTCAGTAACCAATCAACAGGCTGTTTCAGTATTGACAGCGGCAGGCATATAGATTGCAGGAGTCAACATGCTGGTAATGGCTAACGTCAACTGCTTTTATTAGTTAGCGATCCTTCTTTCCTCTGGTACGGAGGGCTACCTCTGAGAGAAAAGATAACGGTGTATCTAGGTACGTAAAAAAACAGACTGAACATGGGAAAATTCTATCCCGTAGCACTGCTCGCCATCTGGGGGTATCACGGCACCGACCCGGCGCCCTGTACATCTATTGCTCCCTCCTCCGTCTTCCTTCTCCAGGCCATCTGTCTTTGCCCTGTATATCCATTTTCGACCCGGCCCTTTATCCTGCAAGCCACCCTCATCCATAGCCCGTCATAAAAGTCATGAAGCTGATCCCTCTCGTCTTAGGTATCTATAGCCTGCCCAGGCTCTGGTAGCGAGTCTCTAGTCATGCCAGCTACTCTTCCTCCCCTCCTCGATGCTATACAAGATCCGGCACTTAGCGCTCTGGCACACCGTCTCCCGTCCCAGCCGCTTGAACTTGGGCCCCATAGGCCCCGTGACGTAGTGATACTGCCCGAACAGGCGCCACTGCCTCTCATCACCCAGGCTGTACAGCTCGTCGCCCCACGGCCCGTCGAAATGGAACCACGAGGTCGGCGCGTCGGGGTTGGACGACGCGGGAACGAGCGAGGTGGGTTCGACCACCTCGCCGCGCTTGTTGACATTCGCTGTACGGTTTGCGTGTGCCTCGAGGATGGTCGTGTTGAAGGGGTACGGACTCGACTCGTCCGGTGACACTTCGTCGTCGGGACTGCCCTCGTCCTCCTCTGATGGAGGCGGGGACTCCTCGTAGTCGTAGAAGTAGGCGTAGTGGTTCAGCGAGGGATCCCAGAGCGGCCCGCGGTCCGTCTCGTCTTTGAGCATCTGGAAGGGCAGGACATATGCGTGTGGGCCCGGGAAGGCGTACATGGCGTGGCTGCCCACGGCGGAGTATATCACCGGGCGCTCGACAATTTCAGTGACCGAGTCGCCCGAGGCGTTGCTGGTGGCGTTCATCCGCTTCTTCTCCAGCGCGGCCCACGCATAGGCCTGGCCGCCCTCGTGCTCGCTCAGGAACATGGCGCGCGGCACGCCGTTCTCGAAACGCACCATGCAGTGCTCCCAGTCACCGACGTGGTTGCCGAAGCGCATGTTGAGGACAGTCTGGCCGAGATTGTAGCTGTAGAAGAAGAACCAGAAGGCGTCTAGGATTCCTGAGCCCTTGTCGACCAGGACTAGTATAGCTGGTGCCTTAGAGTAGCCGCTGGCGTCGGGCTTGTGACCTGGTGTGCCTGGAGGATGCGGGAAGGATTTCTGCGATTCTTCACTGGATAGAATAGCGCGACGCGCATGCTTGGACAGTATGTCCCTCGGCTCAAAGGAGCGGTCGCGAGGGTCGGATATCCGGCGCAAAGGATGGTCCTTGTCCACATCGAACCACGTCGTGCCCTCGGCATGAGGAGTCTGCGCCTTCTCGGTGTCTTGACCATGCGCAGGGTCGATTCTCTCATCACCATTCTCATCAAACGGCTTAGGTTCGCCAACATGGCTAGACAGCCACTCGGGTCGCTGCTCGACATCCTCCTTGCTCGTGAGGAATACCATCCCGGGCGTCGAACTCAAGTCGAACATATTCGCTAGCGACAGCGGCTCTGTCGAATTCACCGGTTCCTGTCCAACGTAGGGCGCCATATGCCGGACATGTTCCGCGATATCCGAGGGCCAGAAATTCTCCCCCGAGTACAAATGCACCAGCGGCGCATTCCGCAGGACGAAATCGGGTACGTCGTCCAGCTCCTTCCCAGGCTCGTAGACCCTCGCTCTCTTGCCCATGTCCTCCCAAGACTCTAGTCTCTCTTCCAGAGACCTCCTCTTCAGCTCCAGCTCGCCCAGGTCCTTGAGCGACACCGGCGGGCCCCTCGGCTTGACCGGGTCGTCCCATCGCATGTGGTGGATCCCGCACACGCTGAACCACCTGCAGGCCTGTCGGTCGAGCCAGTACGGCGAGGAGGCGACCCATGCTTTGTCTTGTTTCTGCTTCTCAGGGCTGGGAGGTGTCGGGTTGAGCGCATTGGGGACGAACCAGGTGATGAAGATGAGGGTGGCGATGATGGCGGCCGCGATGGTTGCGCGGCGGAGGTGATACATGGTAGGTGGTGGTGTCCTTGGTTTCTTAGAAGACGGAGCGGTCGGAGTTCAGGTTTCAAAAGGGGTGGGAAGAGAGCAGTCGCTCTTGTCGAGCAGCTGTTGCTGGTTCTACCGGCGCTTCGAGGGAATGTCGTTCAGTCTCGGAAGAGGCATCGCAGAAACCCCGAGGCTTTTTTGGGGGGGTGGCGTAACAGTAAGAAATGAACAAGATGACCTCGTGGGAAATAATGGCTAGCACATGATGGCTATCAGAGCGTTGTGTGTTTCAAGAAGTGAAGATTGGTCTAGAGGTAGTCAGGGAGCATGAGAAAACGAGAAGGGAGAGAGAGTGCGCAGGTGGAGGCTACCCAAGATAGCGCGGTCATCACCGGAGACCCTGGATCTCGCATGTCGAAGTGACTCGCCAGCCCCGTGTGACAGGTGCGGGGCGGGATGTATCGCATACGCGAGCACTTTGACCGCCGAAGTCTCCGAGAGCGCGATGCTACCACGTTCCTGGCATGGGTGCATGAGGATCTGTTAGCGAGGATCTCGCCGCTACCGCCGAGCACAGCCCTGTGCAGATCAATGCTGCTATGTACACTACCATGCCACCCCCTGACGGCCACATGCCCTCCAGGATTGTCTCTCCAATGAACCTGGGAGGCGGGACCGACCAACGCCCCGACGCACGCGGCCAAAATAGCCATCGTGAGGCGTACATAGTACCACATTGCCACAGTAGTGCTGCAGCTAACTACTGCAGCCGTGTCTACTGACGAGAGTCATGAAGTCGTGAACATAATCCCTCAAGCTCAGAGCCAGTGCAAGCCTCCAGTCACTCAACGTGATCGCACCAAGTGAGACAGACTGGTTGGATAGAAAAAGCGTCTTGTATTTTTGTAGCAACGTTAGCATCGTGAACTCCGTCCAGCCCAGCCTTGTCGGCAGGAAAGAAAACTTGAACTCCATGCCGACATGACAAAAACATGGGTATCATTGTTGTGACAGGCCTGAACTCCGTAGTCGCCAATGCCCTCAATCCGACTGCATGGCCGCATCCTCACCACCACCGCCCGATGTCGCATTACCCAACTCCTCCCAAGTCTTGGGCGTCAGCCTTGACATAGGGAGTCCGCCCGCGCTAGGGCCGTCCTCATCAGCACTGCTCTGCTGCCTGTCCACGAACGACACCACCCTCTTGCGCGTCCACCGATTCCCGCCCCTACGCTTCTTCTTCGGCTTTGCTGCCCGCTCATCTTGCAGTCGCTTCTGCCTCCTGCGGTCTCTAGCCCGCTTCTTCTGCGCCGAGGCCTCTTCAGGGTCGTCTTCCCTATCGACGAAATCCCGAGTCGTATCCTTCGTCATCGTCGTGACCTCGTCCGTCTCGCCTCTGCTGCGCTTGAGCGCCATGAGGTTCTCGAGGAACCGCGCCTGCGGCTTTCTCCGCCCGTGCTTGTCGAATGCGACCGGGATCTCGACCTTGGCCTCCTTACGCAGCTGTCTGTAACGGTCGGGCGCGGGGCGCCGATGCGAGTAAGGGGTGGCGAGGGTAGGCTCGCCCTCGCCGCGGTATTTGGGGCGGAGGTCTGCGGGGATGGTGAGGATGCGCACAGAGGATGCGGCCATTAGGTCGACGCCGTCGGGCAGGGCACGCAGGTAGGGGAGATCACGCTCGGCAACTTCGTCGTGGGCACCGAAGATGAGCTCGGTGCCGATGTTGCTTGCCCAGTTGCCGGAGAAGATGCGGCCTTTGTAGGAAATGATCGGGTTGTCCGAGTGGAGGTCAAGCACTTGGATCTCCCCGACGTTCCTAATCCGCACCGGCTTCTTCTGCTCATTCTCTCCTTGCGGCTTCGCGGATGGAGCTCGTGAAGGTGCGCGCGACGACGCAGGCCTTGATGGGGCCCGGGACGCTGCCCGTGATGGATCTCGATGTGTCGTATTGCGGAGCGCGGGGTCGATGGGGTTGTCGCTATCAGGGTGCTCCCGATCCTCTCCCCTGGCCTCGCGACTTGCGCCATTGTTTGCAGCTGGATCTTCCTCCTCATTCTCGTCATCGTCTTCCCGCGGCACCAGCTCCTCGTCGTCGTCTTCATCCTTGTCCTCCGCAAACAGCATGGCGTTCGTCTTCGTAGGCCGCAGCCGAGTGTTCTTGTTGGGGTCCGCGTAGACAGGGTTGAACCACTGCCTGTAGCCGCCTCGATTCTGCACATGGAACTGATCCTTGACCTTTTCGAACATGCCCGAGTGCGAGAGGTCCATGTTCACGTAGTATGTCTGCCACGAGTGTGAGCTTCTTGGATCGGGACGTCGAGCCCTGCGGCCACTGCGTACCTCCGTCTCCGTGGTCGAGTACTCATACTCCCACTCGTCCTCGTCATCCACGGGTTTGCACGAAGTCGCGAGCGGGAAGCTGGTCGAGAACTCGGGCGTGGTGCCCGGCCAGCCGACCGAAGTCTTGGCCACCGGCGTCTGATTTGTGCTAGCCATTGTCGCTACCAAGCTGATCCGGTTGCGTGGTATCGAGAGGCTGCATCGAAGGGTGCGGGTGGACAATGGTTCTGGAGGTGGAGGTTGACGTTGATGGTGGAATCGGAATTTGAGAGTCGCGACCTTCTGTTTCTGAGCCGCGGAGACAAAACTTTGAGTTGCGAGTTTGCGAGTCCCTGCAAACTTTGGCCGGCAGCAGGGATTAGCACCCCTGGATATGGACCGCACCGCTGCACCTGCAGGTTGCCCCTCTATTGACGATACCGGTGGGTTGGATATCAAATTCGATGAGACTCAAAGAAGACTCGCATCTTGACTCATTCCTTTGCTTGTCACTCATGATACTCTGCCCTACTTTTTTATTTCTATTTTTGTTTTTTACTCTTTTTCTTTTCTCACCAAGAAAAGAAGAAGACTTTGTTCAATTCCAATCCGTTGAGGCATAGCATTGTCAAAATGCCAACCGTTCACTTACTAGACTATGTCGCCGGCAACGTGAGGAGTCTTGTCAACGCCATAGAAAAGGCCGGATATGAAGTCGCATGGGTGAAGACTCCGGAAGAGGTCGCAAATGCAGACGTATGAGTGGAACCAACCGTCTCCCAGCTATATATCATCTTGTCTAACATGCACATCAGAAACTCATCCTCCCCGGCGTAGGCCACTTTGGCCACTGCCTCACGCAGCTCTCTGCCGCTGGCTTCCTCCCCGCCGTCCGCGCCCACATAGAGTCCAACAAGCCCTTCATGAGCATCTGCGTCGGCCTGCAAGCCCTCTTCACCGGCTCCTCCGAGGATCCCAACTGCCCGGGTCTCTCCATCATCCCTGCCGCCCTCGGCCGCTTCGACGACACCGACAAAGCCGTCCCGCACATCGGCTGGAACGACGCCCTCGTCGCCGGCAACGCCAGCCTGTACGGCCTCCGCCCGGGGAGCAAGTACTACTACGTGCACAGCTACCGGTGCCCGTACGAGGCCGGGCTGTTGGAGGCGCAAGGGTGGACGGTCGCCACGGCAAGGTACGGGGAGGAGGTCTTCGTCGGCGCGGTGGCGAGGGGCAACGTGCTGGCTACGCAGTTCCACCCGGAGAAGAGCGGCGTCGCCGGCCTGCGCGTGATCAAGTCGTTCCTCACCGGTGAGGGCGCCAAGACCCTCGGCCAGCCCCTGCCTCCCCTGCCTCCCCCAACAGCCGCCTCCAGCACGCATTCGGCCGGCGAGACCGCGTCCAAGCCCGGCCTGACCCGCCGGGTGATCGCCTGCCTGGACGTCCGCGCCAACGACGCAGGCGACCTCGTCGTGACGAAGGGCGACCAGTATGATGTGCGCGAGAAGTCCGACGCCAAAGACGTCCGCAACCTCGGCAAACCCGTCGAGATGGCGCGCAAGTACTACGAGCAGGGCGCCGACGAGGTGACGTTCCTGAACATCACGTCGTTCCGCGACTTGCCGCTCAAGGACCTGCCGATGCTGGAGATCCTGCGGCGCACCTCGCAGACGGTGTTTGTCCCGCTGACTATCGGGGGAGGCATCCGCGACGCGGTGGATACCGATGGGACCAAAGTGTCGGCGCTGGAGATTGCGAGCATGTACTTCCGCTCGGGAGCGGATAAAGTGTCGATCGGCTCAGATGCGGTCCTCGCTGCCGAGCAGTACCTCGCCGCCGGGCGGAAACTGTCCGGCACCACCGCCATCGAGCAGATCTCGCGCGCATACGGCAACCAAGCAGTCGTTGTCTCCATCGACCCGAAGCGCGTCTACGTCCCTTCCCCATCCTCCGCTTCTACCCACGCCTGCATCAACACGACTTTCCCCGGCCCCGCCGGTGAGGAGTACTGCTGGTACGCATGCACGATCAAAGGCGGCCGCGAGACGCGCGATCTGGATGTCGTCCAGCTCACGCAGGCCGTCGAGGCGATGGGCTGCGGGGAGATCCTGCTGAACTGCATCGACAAGGACGGCACGAACAGCGGGTTCGACCTGGAGCTGATCCGGCAGGTGAAAGGCGCGGTTAAGATCCCCGTGATCGCGAGTAGTGGTGCGGGTCACCCGGGGCACTTTGAGGAGGTGTTTGAGCAGACGACTACGGACGCGGCGCTGGGGGCGGGCATGTTTCACCGTGGGGAGTATACCGTGCGGCAGGTCAAGGAGTTCTTGGGGGCGAAGGGGTTGGCTGTCAGGGGGTTTGAGGGGGAGTTGTGATGTGGGTGGACAGATAGGACTGGCTCGGCTGAGAGGGTCGGCGGCATGGAACAGGTTCACGAAAACGTCGGCACATGGCAGTTGGTAGAGAAAAGTCATAGATTTAAGGTCCCGCGCGTGTAGGTTTTGCAACCTGATAACTATCTCCCTGCTTGGCATCCCATATTTTCTCTTCTTTTCGTGGTTTTTGGTAGGTTGCGATGATGTTACGCTCCTGTACTCCTGATGCTGTGCCATGTCCTAATACTGTTTACTGTCCTGATCATGACAGACTTTGCTTTTGAGATCCCTGCTCGCAGGAAGAAGAGACTTCTGACGAAACTCTCCCATATGTTCACAGACAAACAGTATAGTATGAACACAGGCGACCGAAGAAAAGAAAGACCCAAACGCCTCACTCATTTTTCACAAGGAATCCCTCCAGAATCCAATGATGCCAAGGTACAACGCCCGAAAATCGAACCGCAGAGTAAAATCAGTCCTCTGTTACTCTCGTTCTCGTTCTACACTTCCATACCCATGAAGAGCCATTTCTCGCTCGTCACATCGCGGATGCCCGCCCACTGGTCGAGCGTCTCCAGTTCGAAACCAGCCCACTGTAAGCCCTTGGTCAGAGGTTGCAATTCCTCAGCCTCGATGGACCGATCAATGCAGAGTGTCAAGCGCGAGCAGCCCAAAGGCGTTTCGGCTAGCTCGATCATTGCGACCAGGGCCTTCTTCAAGTCGTGACCCACGACGCCCGCGTCGAAGAAGATGAACAGGGACTTCTCGCCTGAGGTGATGTCCTCAGCGATGAAGGCGAGGAAGCTAGCTCCGCCTTGATAGTCCCAGATCTCCATCCACGCGGTGGCCTCGACGCCAGTGCTGTTGCCGGGTCCATCGGCACCCGTCCTCTCGGTGGGTGAGCCGTAGGGTGGCGTAAGCTGTTGTCGGATGTCGGGTCGGTGTTGGCTGTCACCGGTATAAGAACCAAAGTAGCCAGAGTCGATGGAGGTGACGCTGCTTCCAGTGTCGGATTCTTCATCTTGATGCTGATTGTGAATTCGGTTCGATGGTTGGTGATGATGATGAACACCCGCCAGGCCGGAGACATGATTGACTGAGTTCCTCTCACCGTGAAAAACAGCCCTCATGATCTCGCAAAAGAGTCTCTCACACTCTTCCCTGATACGTAGTGTTGCCCCCCCTCGTCGGGTACGAGATGCGCTGGTGGTGCCATTGCCGTTGGTGTTACGCTTGGGCTTGGGCGTCAGAGCAAGCTCGTTGGACGAGGTGATTGCCGCGAGGGGGGGACTTGACGGAGGGGATGGTAGTCCTGAGATAGGAACCTCAGGAATACCACTCGGCCCCTGCGGGAAGGTGTGAGTATCAGCAAGAGTTCGTGACACAACGACAGTGGATTACTGGGAGGAGGGGGAGGGGATTCTTGATCTGTTCTTACCTGCAGCCAGGGTAGTGCAGTAGTGGAAGCCCTTCAGCGACGCAGCGGCGTCGACGATGTAGCAGCTGGCGAGGACATTGGCCTGGCGGGCAATGTTCTCGCCGTAATTACTACTGGAGTAATTGGAATTTAACGTTTTCATGGGAGCCATTTCGGTTTGCCACTTTGGGAGACGTGTACGACGTGGGAAAACGTTGCGGTGGTTGTGTTGGTGTGGTGCGGTGGTCGATTGATGGATCAAGTCTGTCGAGTCGGAGTCGAGGAATTGAGTCGCGCAGTTGGTACAGACAGTTGATTTTTGGAATCGCAAGACAGGTGGATAGGGCGAGGCGAGGTTGACGCAAGTGTTAGGTGATGGTTGTCTTAGGTGATACGATGTCGGTGGACGGATGATTGAGAAAGGGAGAGAGAGGAGGATGGCGAGTCCAAATAGGAAACCGTACGTGAGTCGGAAATGTGGGGAACCTTGGAGCCGGGGACCCGCTCTAGAAATTTCGACCAAGCAGGAGGTGTCAATGCGAACTCTGCGGGGCAACTTCTGCCGGCAAGACATCCGCCACACTACCGTCAAGGTCCGACCTGTACGACGAATGTGTCACGATACAGAGCATAGGTTCAAAGGCTTAGATATCGTACCTTACTTATGAATCTTTGTTGCTACGGAAGGAATAATCTAACTGTAAACTGTAGGCTGCAGCCCTGCAGAGGTTCTGTCAGAGCAGACGGTTCGCTTAGTCAGCTAGGGTTGGGGTCTAAACCGTAACCCTGACATTGAAAGCGGTTGCCGTCACAGCAGGTGCAATAGAGTTAAATATCAAGCCTAAATAGGCAGTACCCTACTCAGTAGATCTACATGCTAACCTTTCCCTTGCTCTTTCTCTCCGACAAACGAAGAAAGAAAGATGATAAAGGGCTATTAAGTCTACCGTTGCTATAGTGCCCTTATAGACACGTTCTATAAGTCTAGATGCTTAACGCTTATAGTAAACTAATACCTAGCATTATAGCTACCTAGCAGAATATAAGAGGAACTGCAAACCTGACTTTCTATTGAAGACCATTCAATATAATATGCCTTATACGAGGTGTATGCAATATAAACTATCTAATCGATTCCTTTGTACTCGAAGAACTCGTTCCATTCCGCGTCCTCCAGCAGTCTGGGCACAATCTCCTTCTCCACCGAAACAGTAAACGTATATCCCTCGTCCGGATTAGGCGATGACTTAACTGGAGCGTATATTAGGACCAATCCAGGGGTCACGTTGTCACCCCAGAGGTGGCGGTACGTGATGGGCTTGCCAAAGCCAAAGTCGAAGTCGCCCACGTCGCCCGAACGATGGTCCGTCACCCACATCGACATGGGCGGCAGCGAGTCCACGCGCAGACTAATGGACCTCTTATCGCGTATGGGCGCAATCATGTCCACGAGCCTCTCCATGTGCTTCTGGGTGCAGCTTTCGGTCAGCCGCCGGATATACTGTGCGAGCTTCGAAAGCGGATAGTCCACGCCACGTCCAAGAACCTCATCGACCGTGGGCTGTTGGACGGGCGCCGAGTCGCCAAATGCACCGCAAAGTACGTTTCTCATCATGCGCTCGGGGAGTCTGGGGTTTTCTATACGTGGCCTCATGTTAACGGCCTCGCCGAAGAAGAGCGGCATGTCCAAAGCCTCCCGAATCCGTGGCTGGTGAGGGGCTGGCGAGTCGTCGAAGGCGATGGTGGGATAGAACAGTGGCGCTCGAGCCTTGGAGAGCTGGCGCCACAGGTAGGCACACATGGCATCATACGTCGATACCCAGCCACCATTCTGCGGAGACGCCATGGCCTTGAGACGGGCGGCCTTACTCTTGGACACGTGGAAGAGCAGGGCTTGTTGCCCGGCCCGATGGTCCGGGTGCCGCTGAGGTGCCGGTGGGCCGTCGACCCACTGGTCGACATGTCTGATGAAGCGGGATACATCGATGCATGTGGGGTCCCAGACAGGCAGGGCCGTGTTGTTTGCGATGGCGTGGCAGGTATCAGCAAGCTGGAGGGTGAAGTTGTTCCAGCCCTTCAGATCGCTAGCCCAGTGGTGGCTACTATAGGGGTGTGTCAGACTGCTCTATTGCACAAGGTAATTTTCAGACCGACAAATTGGAGGGAGTGTGCTTCGGTTGCGGAAGAAACTTACTGCATCCCAAACAGCATTCCGCCTCCCCGAACGAGGGTGATCTGGAATGCCGCGACGACTGGGCTTCGGTCGGGGTCTGCTGCTGGCGAGCCTTCCTCCCACACCATGTATGGCTCGGGACTGTACAGCTGAAGGTCACCCAACGCATGGCATCCGAAATGAGCCTTCTCGATGTCGTCCAAGGACGGGCCGCTCTCTTCCGGTGCGTCGAGTCTGCGTACGACCAGCTTGACCGTGGAGTTTCTTTTTTTAACGAAAGAGTGGCCACCTTCCGCTTGTTTCTCGATTCTTCCACACATATACCTCACCTGGCTGTGGTATTGTGATAGTCAGCGGATGATCCCTGTTGCAATGACAATGGCCCAGATTTCTCGGATTCGAAATCCCCCCATACCTCAAAACCACCTCCAGGGCCTTGGTCAAAACGGGGACTGCATCGCCCTGTTTCGATTCATCCAGTCGGAAGAAAAGGACATAGTGATTGTAGGCGGCATTCGGAGTTGGATCGATGACAGAAAGTTTGAACCTCTCTTCCTCGGGGTCGCTTTCCCACCCCGAAGGATGCAAATGGAGAATCTCGAGTTTCTGACCCATGGTAATACCAGTATATGCGTTTGTAACAAACAAAACAGAGGTCGTAGGAATAACCTATGTACTATCATGCATTAAAAAGAAATGAAGAGGAACGAAATGAAGCTGAACTAGCTATCTATCAGCTATCAAGCAGCAGGGGGCAGAAATCTCTTGATAAGGAGTAGGCAAAGTAAATTGCAATACTTTAACAGGGGGCAAAAGTAATATATTTAGTCGGTATATAAACAATACTTAATATATATATAGAGAGAGAGTATATATAGGGGGTTACTATTTTTAAGCTATAAATATAGCGATAAAAGCTATAATAGTTTTCTTTATATAATAAAGAATGCTTAAAAGCCTAGTACCTAGGATTATATAGCCCTATTAGTATAGCTTCGAGCTAATAGCTTAACTACCTTATGCGATTAAGCCTACACTCTTCTCTAGAAGAAGAAGGCTCTATTAAGGATCTTTACCCCTAAAGACTAGATTCTCTATATATACTAGCGTACTTATAAGTACGAATCCTATTATACTAGCCTACAGGCTATTATAGGCTGCTACACCAGCAATATACTTACTTTATAGAGTTCTAAAGGAATTAATCTTAGCTTAAAGTATAATAATACTAACCTCTTCCTAGCCCATAGTACTAACGGCTACTTATAAGAAGCCTTTAGTATACTAATAAGATAATATGAAAATATAACTATAAGAGGATTGCTAAAAACGCTAGGCTAAGCGCTAGAGAGTACTAAAGGGACCCCTATAGAGGATTTAAATAATATAGGATTTATTTTTATTTTCTATCGCTTCTAACTATAATAATTACAGACGATTATTTTAAAGAAGGGGGATTATAGATTTATTTTAGCGGCTGTCTAGCTATAGTATCTGCTTATAAATAAATAAATAAATAAAGAACTATATGCTAAACCTGATTTAGCAAGCAGTCTATAGCTAGTAGCAGAACTAGGCTAGCCTTTATATAGAGCAGCTAGGTACTGCTACTATATTTCGTACCTACTCTTTCTAATAGATAACAACCACCCTTAACAGCTTTGCACTGCTAGCGTTAGATAGCATTTGAATATATTTGTATTTGCTAGCTGGAAGTTATACTTCGGCTTAATTAGAATGCAGCTAGCATTAGTGCTAGCAGTGCTTTAGCACTAGCTAGACTGTTAAATAGAGTCCTAGGAATGAATTTTTCTTATATGCTAGTATAGCAGCTATCTAGAAGAATAACTTCAGATATTATAAGCATTCTGGAAAGCCTTAGTTATGGTTATTCTGTTGAATTTAGCTGATTTGGTATTGAAGATTTACATCTGTGTTGCAAAAACATACCGCGCTAAGCAGTGGACCCACACGAACGGATGAATGCAAATGAGAATACTCAGCATGCTGCGCCGCGAAGATGTTGGTGCTGGAAGGCTGGAAGGTGATTGCGTGGTCAAACTGTCCTGCATAAGCGAGACCGAAGATTCCCCTATCCAAAGAACGGTCTCTTCCACAGCAAGACACAGTCCCTTGTGGATATCTGGAATCGCAAAGAAAAAAACAAGAAGTAGATTTTTATATAACGAGAATCAGTGCGAGGACGTGCCTTGTGTTTGGCACATTTATCTTTTTTGAAGGCTGAGTGGGGTACATGATGAGGTCGCAACCCGGGCAAGGAACCCCAATGACCCATGGCCCAGGGACCACAACTTTAATGTTTGTTGGTACTGGGTTTTATTGAATCACAAAAGCCCTCATTTCCGAATAGGGCCAACATTTCCGCTAGTATGGGAAAGTCAGCAGATGATCAAGGACACCAAAACTCTGGCTGCAAGACGTCCGAGCACCCAGCCCTACAGCCGAAATACCTAGACTTCGCCCCCCTCCAGTTGTCAAGCCCAGTTACAAAGGTTTCAGCTGGAAAGCCTCTGAGTCCAACAGCCTGCGCAGGTGCAAGACCTGAGTTGATCTCAAGTAGAGCACATCGTTTGTGCGTATTTAAATTCTGATTATACATCCTCATCCCTTAACGTTCCGAGGCAATGACTGTCTACAACCTCTCCGAGCCTGCCATGGCGCCCCCTGATGGAGTGACACCGACCTTCAAAAATCCACCAAATGGGTCCGCCGCAGGTTGGGCAGTCTTGACATTAATGATGGTCATTTCAACATTGTGTGTGCTGCTGCGGACGTATTCCAAAACGTGCCTGACGAAAAAGCTTCATGTTGAAGACTGTATGCACAATTCCCATGCAGAATGAACCTCGAGTCAGTCTCTCATCATCTGATCTTTCCATCTTTTGCAGTCATGATACTTGCAGCATATGTGAGTACTCTCCACTATCGAGCCTAGATCCTGATTGAAATCTCCCAAGCTCCCGTCTGGGTCGCCTCGTTCATTTTCCCGTTACCGGCCTTACCAGCCTTTTCTGATGGTTTGGTGCCTAGGGGAACTACTGGGGATGTGCTTGGTCTACGTATTCTTTGCTTTACACGCCTGGCTTCTTTGTGCACAGTTGGGACCTCGTTCTCGGTGATGAGATATATCCCTACTACGTGAGCCACCTCAATACCTAGGTATCGCCCGAAAACCTTCACGCAGATCCCGTGTAGTTGACCAAGTTGGTTGCAGTTGATCTTTATGTTTGGTGTTTTCTATTCGGTTGTCCTCGCTCTTCTCAAAGTCGCCATTCTTGTGGACTTCTCCCGGATTTTCGTTGCCGGTCACAAGGGATACTTCTACTGGGGCTCGGTTGCCATCATCACTCTGCAAGTCGCTTTTGGAATTGCAGCCATTTTTCTCCTCACGTTCCAGTGTGTGCCGCACGAAGCAATATGGGACTTCACCATAGACGACGCGTACTGCCTTCCTCTGAATGCTCTTCAGATAACATCGGCCAGTGTTCATCTTGTCTCTGATGTTGGTATCTTCATTCTGCCGCAGAAAATCATCTGGAGTCTCAATATGTCGCTCAAGAGGAAATTTGGTATTGCGATTGTGTTCGGACTTGGTGCACTGTAAGATTTATCTTCAATAACATTTCTCGAGTATCCCCCCCTATAAATCAGACGACTAATGGCTTCGCACCTCGTAGTGCTGTGGTCTGCGCGATTCTCAGAATGGTCAAAACGATTGACTTTGGCCAGTCCTTGGACAAAATGTACACAATCTGTCCTGTGGTTCTGTGGGCCACGGGAGAGATGACTTGTGGATTTTTCGTCTGCTGCATGCCGTTGTTGCCCAGAGCGTTGCAGGAAAGCTCGTGGCTACGCAGGCTGTCGAAATTCTTGCACATGGAATCTACTGCGAGTATCAATCAAAAATTCGCGATCTACAAGATGCAGGGGCATACGAGCACAATGATGGCTTCAGGCCTCCCGCGAGACGCAGTTCATGATGCGTATCGGGAAATCCAGAACGACGACTTGGAAATGAGAAACTTGAAAGGGCACGACTCGACGAAGCAACTGCGAGATCTTGCAGACTCTGATATCGTGAGGACGACAGAGTTCACTATCGTCCACGAGCCGCGCGGAGCTTCGGAAGCGAACGTCGCCGTCGTCAACAATGATGCTCTTTGGTCCGACTGGAACGGGAGGCAAAACGCTACTCCAGGGAATGTAAATCGTACATCAGGGCGCAAGTGGGAGGTAGTCTAAGCCGAGACAAAACGACAATCCATTTCAATTCGACTTGTGCTTACGGATCACTTTGATTCACTATCCAGCACTACAAATAGCTACTCACCTACCGTGGAGGCCTGAATAGAATCGGTTTCCCCTTTTTCCTACCATATGGAAGGAGATCAGATATAGAGATTAAGAGAGCAAGCGTTTTTTATGCCATCTTTTGCTTTAATATTCCTGATAGGCTAGCTATCTATCTATCTGTATAAAAGATCTGAAAAGACTGTTTAAGTCTGCTAGGTTTTATGCATAGAAAAACGGCTTATATAAGCATATTTCTCCATATAACACGACTTCATCTGCGTATGTAACTTGAAACTGATATAAAGAATGACCGAAACGATACGCTCTACACATATGGTAGCTTGGCCTAAGCGTTTGTCACGGCAGGAGCTAAAAGCTATCTACCTAGGTAGGTGCCTGTCTAAAATTGCAAATCACTGCTTGTAGCTAGAGGTGGGGCTAAAGATCAGCAGATACATATAGGTAACAAGATACGCACTATATTTGAAGTTTTGAACTTCGAGGTTGGGTCGTAAACTTGTGGATCAAGTTTGGGGCCTCCGGAAAAGACTAATACCTCAAGTTCTTCTCAGTGTATAATACTATTTCTTGAATTAGGTGCAGACTAGCTGTTACTGAACCGAAACAATTACTCCAATTCTTCGGGACCGAACTTGGATCGTGCACTGACGTCCTCGCTTCTAGATGAGCATGTCCGCCAGCTCCTTTCCCCCTGAGCATATTGGGCTCTGGTCAACATGTCTGGAGAGGGAGCAACGTCGCTGTCTCTATCGTAATGCGGAATGTAGCTCGGCCGTATCTGCCGGCGATCACGAAATTTGTCTGGCAGGATGGGCGATCGAGATGAGAACGAAGACCCGAGGCTGGGCAGAGATGTCTCTGGACTGGATGGGCGGTGATGGGTTTCCGCTAACTTCCCCGCTGGCTGAAATAGCAAAGACGGCCCCTCACCCATGGAAGTGAGTCACTGTCGTAAGCTATAGGCCGACCTAGTGCCCTGCGAAGACGGCAGTAGAGACCAAATTTCTGAGCTCATGATTGTGACTCTCTGGCGGGAGCTCTTCTGCAAGTTATGAAGAGTCTGAGGATGAGGAGGCCGCGTTGATCGTTCTAGGGGTTCGTTGTAACTTATAGTAACTCTGGCCTTCTGGACGTAGCAAAGACCTTGATGATGAATATGACGAGTGGTAGGAGTTCAGGCTGGGATGGACCGACCGCACAGTGTCTGCCAGCACTACGCTTTGACGGCGGATCGAGTAGCACTTCACCTTCTAGCCGTAGCCACGGCCAAAAACCTCCTTCTTTTCCTTTAGTATCGCGACTGTCATGTTCGGGCTATTACGATTCAATAGAGACAATGCTAAAATACCCCTGTATTAATGGAGTCTAGAAAGAAGGTTTCTCTAAGGAACTAAAAAGGAAAAAGAAAGGTTTGCAGGGCCGAAGGGGCTGCAGAAGGTGCTGGTGCCCTGGGTTGAAGACCCTAACCATAGCAAGGGGTCTAGGGATCTGAAACCGCCACACCATCACAGCGACCTTCTTTTAAATCAACACTGGATTGTACGTATTTCGAGCGCTTGTGCCCTCTGTGAGTCTCTCTTTCGTTATATCAACTTGTACACCTATTTTGGGATCCAGAGACTTGGACCCCATCCTGTAACGCTCAATCTTTTCAGGCTCCTCCTCGACCTCCGAGGCTGCACAAGGCTGAGACATGATCTGGTCCCGCGATTTACCATTGTCTCATTGGCAGGCGGCTTTGGGTGGAGTACGGAGGTATTGAGGAGCATGAATCATACCCTCTTTCCACAATCAATTTATGTTCCGTGTGGCATAAACTTCGATCGCTCAGTGTAAAGATGCACTTTGGGACTAATGTGCTGGAAGGGCACAAATTTCGATCAGACGGCTCAGCGCCTCGAGTGACACCAGGCAGAGCCTCATCGGGCAAGGTTTGGTCAACTGATGGTTTTCGGAACGATCTATTGATACCAGCCGCCGGCGCAGCAGACCATCCCAAATGACTGTCTTCCGTCATTATCTCTGCCTTGGGAAACCCGAACTCGTCGGCATCGGACAATATGTCGGACTGTGAGACATATGCCCAAAGATAGTCATCCCCCTCCTCGGACTAAGATTACTGCAGGTACATATTAGATGAAAATGTATTAAAATGGGCTGCCTACCTTAAGAAGGCCTGTGTGGCTTCAAAATACCACCATCATCACCACCTCATCGCCACCGCCATTCATCCTCCAAGCAGCCATCCACCGCCCTCTCGCTGACGCCCCTTCAGGGGATCATCAGCCAAAAACACCCGGGAGTATCGCTGTAATCATGAAGGATCGGAGATCATCATACCCTTGAGTGTACTTGACCAATTGTGCACTTCTGCAGTGTGCGTCGTAATAAAGGGAATGAATGATCATGTGCTGTACTTACAGGGTGCCTTTAACCGTAGGCTCTAGGGCGTTGCGCTTAGAGGTACCTACTGTTTCTCGTACCGAGGGAACGAGCAACAGTAAGGTGTTCCGAGCGCAGCAGGGTCGTGACGTACGGGTACCTAGATAAGCTGACTTTGTACGACCAGCGCCCAAATATAAAAGACCTTTACCACTACCCACTCAAGGTCAAAACAATGTGTTTTCCCTCCATCTGAAGCAAGTGCACGCAACGCAGTATTGCAACAAAGACTCACCAAAAATCAATTCAACCATCTCTTTGTCCAATCACAATATATACGATGAAGTTCTTCGCCTATACCTCAATTTTCCTTGTTGGGATCTTTCTTCCGGACACTCTCGCATCATGTGAATCTGGTCTAAACCACAATTTGGGCACCAGTTGCCATGGTAGTATTGGCAACTTTGCTTGTTCGAGTAACGACCGAAGCCATATTGTACGTACTCATTGACAATTTCAAGTCAACATGCACTTTAAAGAGCCACCCCCCCACACTTCCTTTTCCTGGAACTCAGAAAGCAGCAATATTCTAACAACTTGGTTCAGCTTCAATGTGAAAGCAGTGGAAATTGGGGTGTCTACACTGACTGCCCTGCTGGTACAGGGTGCCACAACTGCGGCTGCGCTCCAGGCTATTGAGGATATTGAAGACAACATGGTTGAATCCAGGAAAGTGATTGGAATGCGTAGGGATTAAAGAAACATCTGAAGGACAGTTTTGCACCCAAAGGTATCCAGCTTTTTTTATGGAGGAATATCAGGTGCTTCTATAAGCTGCTATTTTCTATGCATAAAACCTAGAAGGTTTACACATTCTTTTGAGACTTTTTCATCTCCACAGACAGATAGCTAGCCCATCAGAAATATCAATGCAATAGATTGCACAAACCAAGGCTCCTTCTCTCTATCTATATATCTGATTCTCACATTTTTTCATTAGACTGCTGTTTTCTAGTGACATTTCTTTGAAAACAAGACAATTTTCTTCGAGTAGGAAACCCAAGCGAATTTTCTATATTTTTCCCTTTTATTTTGGTCCTTTTCTCATCCGGGAACGCCTACGAAGCTGCGGCCAAGGACTGCGGACCGCTAGGTAGGGACTGATGCCGACCTTTCTTTTGATATGGGACAGAAACTGAAAGTGGGTACGTAAAACCATAAACTGTGGATGACATCGGATCTCTTTGCTCTCCCTTGAAGAAACCACTAAGAGAAGGATGTGGCTTTTACAAGTTGTTATTGATACCTAGGTAGCTATTAGCGGCTGCTTTGCTTTCGCCATGGCTGTACAGTGTTTCGCTTTGAAATATCATGAGATTCAGACCGAGACTTATACGGTATATTTTGGTACTGCTCTGTATCAGGCGAGAGATTTGGTTGAAGAAGAGGGTGTGGCGGGCCGAGAAAAACAATGCTAGAAGCGGACAGACAAGATGCTATAGTGAGGATTCCCGGCTCCCGACCACATTAACTCCCAAGAACTGCTCCTCGATCCGGACAGATTGCATTTCAACCACAAATACATCCCTGTTCTCTATTTCGGTTTTCTGGTCATTTTTGTAGCCGCTTCATAGCCGCAATCCGTCTACTGTGTCGCAGAGGTTGGCCGTGAGCATCAGGATCCGCTTCATGTCCTTTCCGTCTTTTGGTAAATGATCTACCGTTGTCCTCGTTGTGTCGCTTTCGTTTTCGTTCTTGTCCTATCGCAGCCTCCGATGCGTGCTTCTCTTGAATGAGAGGGTTTTGCTCAGGGGCACAAATCCACCGCACAAGCAAGCTTGTCCCCGCTTCCTCTTCCTTCAAAGACCCGTATCTGTGTTTCTTGCGTGCCCACTCGTTCATGGCAGTTCTCTCTCCAATCGATTTACTATATCTGACCGGTGGTAGCTTTTCGGGAGCCTGTATGCCTTGTTGCTGACTGGAGACGGGATTTCCCCCCGAATCCCACCGATTTTGGTAAGCCTTGAACAATCTGACGCACTTAGAGCGCTGCCTGAGTTCGAAGGCGAGATACTCCATCCATATTTTCAGTGTGTCCTGCTTCTCAACGTCCTTCAGGAGTTGACCATCTGGCTGGTATTTTACTACCTACTAAGTGCCTCTTGATCATGCAGATACGACTCTGGAATATCGTATCACTTCGCTTCCGTTGTTGCAATTCTTGAAACTCCTGCCACCGTTTAAGTGGTTAGTTGTTGTTTTTTAAGCTGTTAAAATAGCTATAAAAGCTGTAACAGTTTCCTTCATTCCATAGAGGATGCTCGAAAGCCTAGCATCCAAGATTGCACAGTGCTGTTAACAGTGAGAGAGAAAGCAATACCAGAAGAATATTGAATAATAGTAATTCTACAGTAATAAGCTTAATAGAGTATTAGTGCAAAGCTGATTTTAGGTAGAGGTTATGGCTGTAAAAGATTAACGTACTGACCGGTAAATCAAGAGTGTTCTTCAGTGTACATATAGAGAATCTCACCAAGTGCTCAACTAAATTGCCAAACTACCTTAGATCGTCAATCTGTCTTATTAGTATCGGAAGTGAGGTATCCGAAAGCTGAAAGTGTCGCAAAATGCTTTGCGCGGTCGTCATAGACATATACGTCCCACTAATAGACCTGCCGTACACTACTAATTTGTCCAGTTGTCCCAACTTCTTCTCCAGAGATAGCCACCTAACCGTTCTGTTATATCCGACGGCCTTGAGGAGCTGAGTCATATTGACTAAGCCGTCGGTTGGCCTGTACATTATCGTAGCTCCGGCGTGCTTCAACTTCCAGTAGGTCGTCACCGGAGTTGGCATCGGTACAGCCTGGACCGCGACTAGGGCTGGAAGCGGTGCCTGCGCCTGTGGTTGCGGTTGTATACTAGGCAGAGGCGCATGGACCTGACTTTGGCCGGCAGCGTAGTCTGCAAACCGTTGGCGATGTTGTGACATGCTTTCTGGCTGGCTTGAAACCATCAGTCCGGGCTGAGCCGGGGTAATCTGGTTCAACCCTAACAGAGCGGCGGCCACGTATTTCTCACTGTCGGTCCAAGCGTTTTGTAAAACCTCCTCATCTTCCCGTTGTGCAACGTTGACACCTGTACCGGAGTGTTGGTTGGCATCCGCGACGCTCCCTCCCGTTCCGGCAAGACCGGATATTAGTCTAGCCGAGGCTGGAGGTGGACAGTTGGATCTTGTAAACCTCCGGTTCTCAGAAAACATATCCGGATCACTATCCAGATAATCTTCCAGAGAAGGGCTAGGCCAACTAAGATCAGGAACCGGAGCGTCGATGGGAATTCCGGCAATTTCCTGAGAAGGGTATTGCTAAATAGTCATTTTAGCGGCCGTCTAGCACAGTTGATCAGGTAGATATACAACATACCTCAAAGGGCAAAATGCGTAATGTTTGCTGCCCTTCCCTTCCTTGTCCTGTAGGAAATAGTCGGGCTGCTGCTGCCCCATATCCTGCGGCGTACGAAGCTGGCGTCGGCGTTGTAGAACGGCCCTGGGATGACACGAGCCGCGAAGCTTCATACCAACAATCCACAGCCGAACACCGCGCCTGTGCATCGATGACCAACATACGCTGCAAGACGTCAATCAGGCCCTCCGACTCCCAACTTTGTGCTTCTTCAACAAGCCTTTCACACCATCCTATGCCTACCCCGTAACCAGGATGCGGAAGAGCGTATGCGAACCGGAGGATGACGACGCCAAGTGACCAGATATCCACAGCTTTCGTATATCTCTGCTGTGAGCGACTAGCGCATACCTCTGGAGGACAGTAAGTCTCCGAGCCGCAGCCTGTCTTTAAGCTGTTGCCTATCTTCGCAAGGCCGAAATCCGATAGCTTGATGCAGAGACCGTGCGGGTTGCGGTCGGGATTGCGATATTGGACGAGGATATTTTCTGGCTTAAGATCCCGATGTACTACTGGCTCGGATCGTTCATGGAGGTACTTCAGAGCCGATATGCTTTGGTGGAGAATTATCACGCATTCCTCGTATGAGAAATGGGCCTTGCTATGCTCATCCTCTAGGTTTCCGAACGCCATATATTCCAAGTATAAGAGAGGCGACGGCGTTGTCCGAGAGAAACAGAGCCGGACAATATTATCCTATGGATATATTAGTATGCACGCAAGTGTCTGATGAGACAATCCAATGTTTTGCTTACGTGCGAGATCCCTCTCATAATATTAATTTCCTTCTCCCAAGCTTTCCTGTCGTATCCTCTGTCTACTGGCTGCTTACAGGCAAATTCCTCCCCGGTACTAACGTTCCAGTGACGACTTACAACTCCAAAGCCACCCTTGCCAACCCAACCTAGTGGGAGGAGGATTGGTTGTCTGACGGGGGTATGCGTCCCTGTGTTGCGGTCGGTCTCGGGACCGCTCTGGAGGCCCAGTCCACGTAAAAGGTCCTGGGGATTCGCTGCTCCCTGGTGGAATCGCTCGACATTATTGGCGTATTCAAGTGACGTTATATCGTGGCGAGCGACAACGATCCGGAATTTGAGATTCTCATGCAGCTGCACAATGATTTCTTTGGTTCTATTAGGGGGGCGGAACCCGTCGAGGATCCATTCGAAATTGCTGCGCCGCTTTGCTCCTTTGCCGTCGTAAGTAACTGTCGTTCCATGTCTAGAGGCGAGGTCTCGCACGACAAGGCGAGGATACTCGTCGGCGAATTGGTTCTTGTACGTCAGCGTAAAGTGCCGCTTGCTGATGCCCATGCCATTGATGCTAGGGATGACAACGTCGCATATATTTTCATCGGACCCAAATACAAGCCCCGAAGAAGTTCGAGGCGCGTTACTAAACCGTACTTGAAGGCAGGGTAAAGTGTCTGGGTGGTTACCGTCTTCTCGCGACTCCGTCGATTCTCGGCTGCTGCGACGCAGTCGGGCCTGCTGAGGAAGCCTCGGAGGCGTATATCGCGAGTTGTTCTCAATAGCGTTCTGCGCATACAGAAGCGGTCGGTCCTGATAAGGATACACCTGGGCAATCAGATCAGCGTCCGCCATGATTGAAAGCCTTCTTTCTGAACAAGAGAAGGAAGTGGGAGCAAAGAAGGGTGACAGACATGCGTATTACAACCGCTATGGAGCAGACGCCCAGCTCATGAGTAGCTCCTATCCAATGAAGCCGCATACGTTACACTATGGAGGAGTGCTTTTGTGGAATTCACAGATGTACTTTACTTACGTCTGCGCTTCGGTAGTGGGTTTATGTACTCTTGTGTGGCATTCCCGGCCAGCCCCCGAAATTGGTGAGCTGACCTTAGCTGCTGACTCAGTTGAGACCTAAGGCTAACCTGCAAACCACGCCTGTCAGAAGCGTCACCCGTGGACACCCATTCTACTACACATCTTCATTCGGATTTCCACGACGACAGAATGACCTCCATCGAATTTACATATCCAAGATATTTCGCTCGCGACGTCGTTGCCTTCAATGATGCCGAACTTGACCAGTACTTGGAAGAGCACCGCCTCGATGGCGGGGCAATGGCTGTCGAGGTCGAGGACCCGGAGAATTTGCCAGCAAGTTTTATTCAGCGCTTAAGGTAATAAATGGCCTTTCCTTTGCCGATATCTCGCCGCTTCCCCCCTATTTACTAACAACTAAGTAGAGATCGGGCGCAGCATACTAGCGATACAGACCAGTCTCGCCCAGTCGATCCTGGCCAGCTTACCTCGCGACTGCTCGACATTTCCTCCGATAGAAATACATCGCCGCGACCTCCACCCCAACTACTTGACCGCGAGAGCTCTGCTGAAACTTCATCGCGTATCCCTACCGAAGAGCTCGAGAAGAGGGACTACAATAGCCTTATCGAGGAAGGCGGCCGGCCACTCTATTCCAGTGATCTTATCGACGAGGTTGCTAAAGATCCGTTCTCGCACTGGGATATGCTACGGCCTTGGGTGGACCATCCTCCAGATTTCGAACCCGATCCTGATCCTAATGCCGACCTTTACGTAAACTGGACTGTGTTTGGGCGGCAGTTGGGGAGTTGGCGAGACTTCTGCGACTGGCAAAAATTCAACAGAGGAGACTTTACCAGATGGGGCGACTCCTATGAGGTGAGATGGGCATATCACTACTTTATCCCGGCATTCCGACGCGAATGCCCAACCTATACGGATGCAGTAAGAAATCTCCTTGCGGAGTATGGCTTTACCCGACCGTTCCAGTTCCACGAAGACCCGACACACCAAGATAAGCTGACGACCTGGATCGAGTACCTCGGCTACGAGTGCTGGGCGCACTACCGATACGCCAGCCGTGTCAAGCGTATGCAGCCCAAATACGACGAAGCATGGAAGACGCTTGTGGAATCGAGCTTGCTGAGGCCGTCCGAAACCGAGGAGTATGTGTGCAATATCGAGTGTGCTGTTCGACATCAGAGTGAAGAAGACCAGGCCATTCGGGCCGTGGCGTCGGCCAGATCGGCTGCTAAAGCGGTTCTGACATCGGCATACGACGAAATCAATTACCCCCGGGACTCTCGTCTTACCCAAGCAGCGCGTATGCAGATAATGGCGGCGGCTAAATCGAGGTTTGAAGCAGCAGAAGAAGCATTGGCGTTGATCAAGAGGCGAAATGACCTGGTTACAGGTTTCAACGTGGCGGCACGGGACTATTTGACCGCAAAGGAGGAGGCGAAGCGTTATAGCATCCGGGTGCGGTGGGCCCTGGAACAAGTCCCGCTTATCGAGGCCGAGTTGAACGGATCCAGCGTGGGCGATATAAATCCGGACGCCGTTCGTGGCATCAAGAGAAGTCTGGAACCTGGCCAGGACGATAAGCCTGTGTACGATCAAATTCTCACGAAGCAGAGGCGGGATGCTGGTGCGTCTGGCCTAAGGCTAGGCCGCAGCGGCGGTCCTGTTGCCCAAAGAGCGAAACCCAAGCGCAGTCGCAACGATGCTGCCGACGGTGGACCACCTTCCAAGCGACCTAAACGCAACGGCGAGGACCTGGGTTCAACGCCAGGCCACAAGAACGGTTCGTATTACCAAAAAACGAATCCAAAACGCAACCTGGACGACGCTGCCGATGATCGACTACCTTCCAAGCGGCTGAAAAGCCGCGGCGATGACCTGGGCTCTCACTATGACACAAGAGCGAGACCAAAGCGCAGCCGCGATAATGCTGCTGACGGTGGACCACCTTCTAAACGGCTGAAATGCCACGGCGAGGACTTGGAATTGCATAGCAAGACCCGGGACGGTGCTGATGTAGGATCGGCCGGGGACTCTTATAAGTCCGTAACTGATGAAGTTGGAAGATCAGATAGCGCCGAACGTGTAGTAAGGGCTATAGCAAGACCATCTTTGAAGAGGAGCGAGCCTGCTAGCGATCACCTGCAGCGGAGGAAGAGCGCAAGAAGTGCGCGTCAGCCTTCGCCCACCTCTCAACCGCTTCGTCGCAGTGCTCGGATTGCCGCCCGTCAACGGGCGCGAAAGACCACTGAGACTCGGCCCAGCGCCGCCAAAGACCTATTACCCCAATCCTCGCGACGGAATACGGCACGGGCACTAGCATCTCCATTGCGCACGGGCTCGCAATACCAGCAATCAGCGACGAAGGCGAAGAAACAGGGTACGGGGGGACGCAGTCGGCGCAATAAGTCGGATATGGGGAGTGCCATAGGGACGTCGTCGCGGCCGCCTCTTGGATGAACAACCAGCAAGTCATACCGACAAGAAATATCAAATTGGGCAGGACCAACAAGCATGACGGCATCCAAGGGGTGGCAGGGACTCCGCTTCTCTCTCTTTGGAGCGTTCTTCTCCAGAAGGATATTGGGAATTCAAGCCAACGACGTTAACGTCCAGGCTGCGGCGTCCACCAAGGCAAGCCCTGCGGCCAAGGATACAACACTAGCAAAAGATGACGGCTGGTAGAGCGTAACAGGACCGGCCGTCCTACGATGTCAGCGCACGGGCTACTTCGGCCAGCGCACTACCCGCCAGACACCATGGTCGCACAGACCCCAAGCCTTTGTTCGTCCAGACAGCAAGCATGTCGGTATCTGATGTCTTCCTTTTGCGAGAGGACAAGGTTCGTGCCAGGTCTCGGCGCAGACGATATAAAGAAGACAACAAGACACGAACACGAGCGGGCCGCCTCGAGCCAAGCGCAGGGGGGAGCAACTTGAATTTCTCAGGGAGCCATGTAGCAGATATGCATCTGTCGGCTTGGACATACCCGTTAACCTGGCAGGGCCGGGGGCAGCGGGCAGTCCCAGCGCGTCGGTGGATAATGCTGAATCGGCACTCTTGATGTTGGCGATAGCACGGCTCCCAGACAATTGGAATCCTTCCAGCCATGGTCGTTAATCTGACAGGGTCGGAGGCAACGGCGTAGGCTGGAAGATATTTCGTGGCGTTTTGAACGCTTTCTACTGAGGCATGGTCGTTATCCTGGCAGGGCTGGGTGCAGCGGCGTAGCTTAGGGAAAATTGTTCCACGTCTCTGTCACTGGGGTTCAATGTGGTCACCCATGATGAGTCTCAAATTAGCAATAGGGGCAACATTGCTGTTGCGGGCCGTAGACATATATAAGCCTATGGAAGCGGCGGCGAGTCCATAAATGGATGCCTTCTGGAATGTGCTGCTCGAACCGTAACGAATAACAAAGAAGAAAAAATACATGAACACATTGTTCAGATGTTCGTATTTGCTACCTACTCCCGGTGCTTTTGAGTCTGCTGCTGCGGTAAACAATGAATTTAGATTCCCTGAGCTTTCTACGATGAGTCCAACTGCTGGGTTCTCCACTCGGAGTTGAGGAAGAATAGGAAGAGGCACTGCAATGTCGGTGATCCCCGTTGTTGATAAAATATGAGCATCTTGCTTGAAGAGGAGAGAAGGACCTGTCTCAATGTCCTGGGAAGGACGTTCGAGACCAGACACCAGAGACCTAATCATGAAGATCACGATAAAGGCGACAAGGATCAGCTTGAGTGGGAATAGTTAGAAGAGCTTTCCTGCGAGCGGCGACATTGGACAGCTTTCGAAGTTCTCGGTGTGAGGAGATGAGGCGAAGAGGATCAACCGACGAGCATGTAAATGATAGACCCGACACATGCTTAGTGATGAGCTTCGCTGCAGCGTACCAGCCCACGTCGTTGACGCTGCCTATCTCATGTGTAATTTGCTGGCATGGCCTGTAACGACAACTGTAATCAGCGCTTAACCGCTCAAACATGACCACAAGGTGTCGGTAAGGAGGTTCTCACAGCCCCAATGACAGTAGCATTCAACGCGACGAGCCACGTGCTCCAGATAAGAGAAAAGATCAAGAGCACAAAGGGAAGTCCTGTAAGTGGCGGCGTCGAGCTTGGCTCAATGCCTGTTAGGGGGGCAGATCCGAGGACGGCTGCAATACACCGGATTCCTATTTCCCTATCGACATATCGTACACTGTACGAGAGAGCATATCTACCAACCAATGTCTATGTGTCTTACCACAGACTGACAGTACTCTACTTAGGTACTAGTAGGTATTCCATACAAGTAGTATCTAACACCGCCCCCGACAGCGTGCGGCCCGTTGCGAGTGCAACTCGAGAAGTACGGCTAACTTTCCGGTGCCGTTGTCCTTTTGCACCAACAGGGAACGGGTACAGGCTTTCCAGGAGGCGTATTATGCGTGAGTTGTCAAGTTGGAATTGTCGACCAAAGGTTGTACTTTGGTAATGCTCTTCCCGCAGAATCCTGTCAGTTGCATTAATATACCAGTGACTCTAGAATCTTGTCTCCAGGGACGCGTTGTTGCCTACATGCTGATACCAGGGGCTCACCAGCCATCCGACAGCCCTGGATCTGTCCTGGAAGACGCCCATCATCGTTAGTCTACTCATGGACACCGGATAGCGCCGACCTCTGCTCGGAGTGGTTCTATGAGTCTGGTACAACAAGTGGGGTGTCTCTGACGCGAATCCCTTTACGCGGAACCTGATCACCGCCTTAAGGTACATATGCTTCACGTCGGGAGCCATCGAGGTGGCGGCGGTAACTTTCAGCTCATCGTGTGGCCCATGGTCCTGGGCGCCATCGTAACCACAACAATGCATGTGCAGGACATGGAGGACCAGGAGGGAGACCGACAGCGCGTCCGCCGCAGAGCACACCCGTAGATTTGATTCTGTTGTCAACATTACTAGTAGTGAATAGAAATTGGTACTGCGATGGACTGCGCTTGACTGTATCATCTTCTCCGACATTCATTATAGGAATCGGCACCCCCCCCCTCTCCTGCCTCAACACCTTAAATATGGGTACAGGGTACCGCCGCCGCTCGTGTTCGGCTTGAAGTTGATAAGTATTCCCGTCCGTCAAGTGAAATTCTACTCAGGTGGTCTCTCAGGCTCAATTCCCCTAGAGACAAACTGTCAGACCAACCCCGCAGATGATGTGCTACGGTTCTCAGCTGAGCTGTTCATGGAGACGGTCCATGATCTCTCAATTGTGATTGCCTGATTGGACTGCTGTGGGTTGTTTTGAACAAGTCTCTGGGGGTTTGCTCTGAGTCCTGACTCCGAGCCATTACTGGAACGTTGTGTGGGGTTCTCCCATACTCCCACGGTAGTTTGGAATCCTGAATCGGCATGTTTATTATACAATGCGTCTGGTTTGATATCATCCATTGTGTACGTGTCATCCAGGCGGAAGTGGCCCGGCTTCCTGGTCCTGCTGCTACCAAAGGTTCTTGGAGTGTTGTACGATGGCTCACATGACTCTGCATCTGTTTTTGTGCCGCGTAACCATCGTCTGTAAACGGGCCCCAACATAGGAAGGCTTATTGTGAGGATACCGAGGTGCACTTCCAAGCATGAGAGCAGGTCGGGCCACATCGTAGTCGCGGTAAGGTTGCCGGTGAGGTCCAGCGAGTTGAGTGCAACGATTCGACAAATCGAGACAACTGTGTTTCTGTAAAAAACCATATTTAATACCCGTATCTGTAAGCCTTGTCCCTGAAGCAGGAAAGACGCGTGGGACTTACAGCAAGCCAATTGTAAATACAGCAGTCAAGATAACTTTGGTTCGAGTCTTCGCCTCCAAAGCCCAAATGGTCGGTATCGGCAAGCACAAGATTGCAACATCCGTGATTGCGTTGAAGCTGCCAATCGCGATAAAACTAGCCTTTTCGTCGCCACAGGTACCGCTGACGCTCGGGTCATAAGATGCCGCAAATGGACGGCAAATCAGAAAAATTTGCAGGATATTGCCGACGCTCCAGAGTACAACCCAGACCATAACCGCCTTCACAGCGCGTTTCATGGAGGTGTTGATGAAGATTCTGAGGTAGAAGGACAGGACGGAAAGTTTTATCGTCAGGGTCGATGTAGCGAAGAAGAAGACATAGGCAACAAGTAACTGATGGACGGTTAGCTGGTCGCTGCCCACGAAAAATGATTCCCTTGATAGTGACTGAGGGGGACAAGTACCCGTAGAAGTAGGGGGACATTTTCTTTGACCTCGGTCACATTGTATCCGCAACCAAAGGCAGCAAACACGCTGGAAATACCTAGCATCGCAAGACCCTGGGGCTGAAGGTCCGTATCATCAGAAACAAGCGCATTGTCAGTGGTTACACCGGGGATGGAGTCATACCACAGCAATCAGAATAAGTATATCATCCCATCCCCACCCCGCTCTTGATATTTTACGGGCGACCAGTCGTAGGGCAACAACTGTCCAGGCGATGAGGACCATGACAAAATTGACAATAAGATGTGTCAAGACGAGCGCCTTAGGTTTCACAGCGTGGTACGCAACTTCCATCTTGGATGCGGCGGAGGGTTGTTGTGAGAAGTTGGTAATTGTGGTCTGGTTGAGGGGTACGCAGCCTGCAAGTCATTGATTGCAACTTGCCGCTGCCTGTGAGCCCCCGGTCTGAGTGACCAGGAGAGCCGGAATATATATGCTCAGTAGTAGCTAGACAGGCGTTTATTGTCAATTTAGGTCGCGGTAAAGCACCAGATATGCGGGCGCTGTGGTTACTGGGAGAGAAATAAAACACTAAAGGAAGAAGGGCTCTGGGGGCCCGGGGGGGGGGGGGGTTGCTCAATAGTCGCGGGCACAATAAACTTTGCTTCCCTGCGAGGGGTACATTAGGTACAGGGAGATTTGGATAAGTGACTCCCTGCCAGGTTCTTTTGCGGAAGCTACCTTGTGCGCGGTGCCTTAGATCCTTCGTTCGCTTCGAGGTAATTAATTTTTACCCGAGAAGTTCTAACCGCAGACCCTCTCGGTTTCCACTCGGAGCGATATGGACCTGCTACGCCGAGCGCTCCATTCCGTGGCACNNGGGGGGGGGTTGCTCAATAGTCGCGGGCAAAATAAACTTTGCTTACCTGCGAGGGGTACATTAGGTACAGGGAGATTTGGATAAGTGACTCCCTGCCAGGTTCTCTTGCGGAAGCTACCTTGTGCGCGGTGCCTTAGATCCTTCGTTCGCTTCGAGGTAATTAATTTTTACCCGAGAAGTTCTAACCGCAGAGCCTCTCGGTTTCCACTCGGAGCGATATGGACCTGCTACGACGAGCGCTCCATTCCGTGGCACCTGAGTCTGGCTAGATGAAAGTACCTAGGCAAGTATCTATTTGGCCGATGCAACCAATGGAACAGCTCATGCACGGATGTGGCCACCCTGCCACCCAACACTTTTTCAGTATAATCTTCCCCTGCAGATTAAGATTGCGCGGACAGCATCAACAAACTATCCCTGTTCCAACACCAACAGGCCGTGGCCTGGTTCGACCCTCCGTATATCTCACTCAAGAAACTCAAGAAATGCTATGTAATGCTAAGAGCAATGTGAAAATAACTTTAGAATTAGATGTAAAGGGTAGAAGTGAATACATAGAGATTATATAGGCTGGTCTAGAGCCGGCGGGTCTAATACAGAAGTGAGCGGAACGGGGCCAGGCCTTGAAAAACACCTGACACCAAAGTACCTATACTTGAAAGAAAATCGGTTGGCTCCGCGGCCCGGATATCCGGTCACAATTCGGTGTGACCAGTAAAAAGATACAAAAGTACCTTGCAGCAGCTTGTCAATATCAATTTTGCGTGCATGGCCCTAAGGCCAACAGGAGGCATGTTGGTGGCAGTGAATATTGCCAATTGCTGAAAGAGCTGCAGGAAGCGGTTTGGTATGGGGCCCACACGATAACGGTGGCTCGCATTTCGTTTGAAAGTACCTATATGAATGTAGCGCTCCTTTTTTTTCTTTCTTTTTTATCTCACAAAAACTTTTCGGTGTTCGCTTCGTACCTTCGTCCCTTCTAGTCTCCCACTACTCCAGTCCACTTAGTCCCTCGAATCTTTTGAATAAATTAACGCCCTTTTCAGTATGTCTGTCCACGATTCGCAAAAAGAAGAATATGATTACGTCGTTGTTGGCGGCGGTACCGCTGGCCTCGTGGTTGCGTCCCGGTTAAGTGAGGATGCCAATACGAGTATCCTCGTCATCGAAGCTGGCAGCGATAGGAGCCATGACCCCCTTGTTTTGACCCCAGGAATGATGACAGCCATGTACGGGAAAGACCAGTATGACTGGAACTTTATCTCTCCGCCACAGGTTAGCTCAGCCTTTGAATCATCTCTCATATATCTTCGCCTAAGATTCATACATATACTCACATCATGTTGCTAGCCCAAGCTCAACAACCGAACCATTCCCCAAGCGAGAGGTCGTATGCTTGGGGGAAGTTCCTCTTTGAACTTCCTTATGATGGTCTACCCTAGTAAGGCCAGCATCGACGCCTGGGGCGCTCTGGGAAACGAGGGTTGGAACTACGACGCGCTGGCCCCATACTATCGCAAATTCGCCAAAACTCACCCGCCATCCCAGAGTGCCCGAGATGTTTGCCGCCTAGACGACCATTATTCCCCAGAGATCTCCACGTCGGAGACCGGCGCCTTGGCGGTGACCTTTGGCGAAGGTTTTGGACCGAACAACGCGGCGTGGTTCGACGCGTTCGCAGAACTCGGTCTCAAGATGACTACAGATCCGCGGACCGGAACGGCGGGCGTGGGTGCCTTCCAGCAACCGGCAACCATCGACCCCGTTACGAGAACGAGGTCGGCGGCAGTCTCGGCCTACTTGACGCCGGAGGTGAGGAGCCGAGGCAATCTGACAATCCTGACTGATACACTGGTCAAGAAGATCATCCTTGAGCCTGTGGATAGCAGTGCCAATGCCGAGTTCATCGCGACAGGCGTAGAAATCAGGACCGAAGATGGCAGCGAGCGCGTGGTTACCGCTCGAAACGAGGTCATCCTCGCTGCCGGTGCGCTCCACACTCCCCAGATCCTCGAGCTGTCGGGGATTGGGGGCCGCGAGCTTCTTGAGAAGCATAATGTCCCCGTGTTGATTGTGAGATCCTCCCTCCCAGCGCTTTTCTTGCCCGCGCATGTGTTACCCCCACAGACAGTACTGATATGAGCGAAAGGACAACCCAAATGTCGGCGAGCACATGCAAGACCATGCCATCGTATGTGAGAACTTCGAGGTCGCAAATGGTGTAATTTCGGGGGATATGCTTCGAGATCCTGCTCTTCTCCAAGCCGTTGTTGCGCAATACCAAGCAAGCCAGGAAGGACCGTTGAGCCAGAGCATTATCAGTGTCGCCTATGTTCCAAGTAGGCGCTCCTTTATACTGTCGCAACATTAGAAATGACATCAAAACTAACGAAATCGAACAGTGGCTGATTCCTCTGGGGTTCTGAGCCCTGAGGCCCGCCGACAGATCTTGGACAAACACCTGGGAACCGTCACGAAGTGTCCAGAAGCAGAGCGACGGGTGATCCGTGAAATTTTGGAGACTAAGAATGAGCCAGCTTACCAGTATCTGTTGTTTCCCACGCAGGGAAATATCATGGACCACCCGACACATCTGGGCGAATATCTAGCGCCAGTGCTTCCCGAAAATTACCTCACCGTCATGACGATTCTCAACCACCCATTCTCGCGCGGCTCGTGCCACATCGTCTCTTCGCGCGTGGAAGACAAGCCAGTGTGGGATCCTCGGTATAACGACGAGGACGTCGATATGGAGCTCCTCGCACGGGGCGTCCAATTCGTCAGCAAGCTCGTGGCGACGAAGCCGTTGAGGGGAATCTTTAAGGAGGGCGGCAAACGCTCTTCCGAAGGGGAGAGCCTGGAGGCGGCCAAGGACGTCGTTCGGAAACGCCAGATCTCGGTTTTCCATGTTAGCAGCAGCGCCGCGATGCTTCCGAGGGAAGCGGGAGGGGTGGTCGACTCGCGTCTTAGGGTCTATGGTGTGAAGAACTTGCGCGTCGTGGATGCGAGCATCTTTCCCCTCGAGCCTCTTGGCAATATCCAGTCCACGGTGTATGCCGTTGCGGAGAGAGCGGCGGATATTCTGAAGGAGGATAGAAAGGAGGCACGATAGGTGAGGTTGCATACCTACGTAGGAGGTCCCCTGTGCTCTTAGTCAGCCAGGTACCTAATATTTGTTGACATCGATGTTGCTTCCCAAGATTATATCCGCGTATGTGAAGGTTACACTACTGCTTCTCGCGACATCTCTCCTGGAAGATGTCAATTAATACACTTTAGCTTGTATTCTTCGTTGTCGACAAGAGTCGTGGCCGGGAGGCAGTCTTGCTTCTTGTTATTGAATGCGCACGAGAAATGGATCTTTGTTTGGGTTGTCCTCTTTCGGTTCCAGAGGCAACTCACCCAGCGTGGATATTCAGCGGCTTGAAGTCGAATACCTGAGGAATTCAAACACATTTCGCCCGCCAGCAGGAAAGAGTGGCCGGGGACTCTAGCCGAATCTCCTAGCTGAGCAAGATAGAGCCTCGTGAGACCTGTAGGATGTATTTTCGCAGGCAGGGGCAGGGGAGAAACTCCACACGGGTTGGTGGCAGACTTGACGGTCAGGTGCCCAGACACAGGTTCATAGTGCGCTCCGTAATAATCTCAGCCTCCAGCAAATCCCTTCAGAGTGCTATGCAGCAGACAGACAGACGAAAAGTGTCAAGTCTGGATCCGGCGCAGGCGACTGGCCGTGACTCTGGCAGCACTGAATCGAGGATGGATGGCGAGAATCGGGAGTCGGGTGCATTCTGTAGTTTCATGAAACTCGTAGCCTTCGCTCTGGGGGTGCTTGTCGCTGTTGCCGCACCATACAAATCGATACTGCCACTTTGACGTTGACGGCAGCATGCCCGGGGACCCACTTCGGAGGGCGGTCAGCGGCGTCAGCACCTGGTCCGTGCACCCCGGCCTCCGAATATATAATTTCGCGGTATATGGCCGGTCAACCAACTCTCCCATCCTTTCTTCCGACCAGCTGCCAAGTCGGTTTCCACGACCACCATCCATTGCCAACAGCAAATCTGCTGGCCTTCTTTTCAACTACAGTTTCAAGAACTGTTCATTTATTTCTTCAGCCCTTACTTTCTTTCAAACCTGGTTCAGCGTTGTCGCCTCTCCTCCACTTCGACAAATTGTCGTCTGCGCGCACCACTTTCCCTCCACATAATTCCACACCACGACTGTTCGATTCGTCGCGTTCATCATCAAAAACTTCATTCGGGATTGGCCCAACAGGCTGCGCGCAAACGACTGCAAACAATCATCTCAGTTCGAAAATCCATCACGAAGGCGTGCCCCATCGACTCTCTAGGTATGTTTTCGCGAGCCTCCTTCGTTTGTGTTTGTTTATTTGGTTAAGCGAGACGCGTGACCTGGGGACGCTTCAAACGCGTCCACTCACTTCGCTCTCAACTTTGACCTCGACTGCTTGACCGTCCACCCCGCCTTTCACAACGGCCAAACGCGACCTCCACCCTTCACTGCCCCTTTCAATCTTCAACTTCAGCAACCTTCCATCATGCACCCACTTTCCATCAACCACCTCTCCATCTAACATTGATCCAGGCACACTCCCCTCCCCTCGACCACCAGTCCACGCCATCTCACCATCCAAGTGCCACTCGTCTACACTTGTCATTTCCCTCCTTGTCTGTCAACCACCAGTCTCGGTGGAACCTCTGTCTGCGGTCTGCCATCAATCACCACAGGTATGATCTCGCATCCGAATCCTATGCAGACCACACTAACAATCAATACCAGCTTTCATAATGTGTCCTGTACACCACGTCCAACACCGTTTCCACCGACCTCTCATACAATTCTTCACTGGTACAGTTCCACTGCATCTTTCTGCCGCTTTCATTTCTCACAATTCTCACAGTTTCAGCCTGCTTCACCCAGCCATCATGCGCGACTTGACCTCAAGCGCCGTCGACATGTACGACAGTCGTCATGCCGAAAGTGAACTGAACCTTCTGCGATCGATTTCTAAACTCGCCAAGTTTCAGAAGGTCTGTTTTGCCTCTGTCGACCTCGAAGGCCCGGAAGATTGCATCACCGAGTTCGGTTTGGTATCCCAGCAAGGACTCGAGAAAAGCCGTCGGCAAGCCATGCACATCATCGTGGACAGTACTCAGCGCTTCAAGCCGCGTGATCCCAAGGATTGCGCTTTTGGCATACTGTCAACGCACGCCAATGAACCAGCGATGCTGCGTTTCATACTCGACGACTTCTTCAAAGAACAGCTGCAGGAGAATGAGTTCGTGGTGCTCACAGGTTTCGCTATCCGACGAGACCTGTTCAAACTCGAACAAAACTGCAATTGGGTCCCACAAGACGAAGTGATCATCCTCGATGCTGCAACCATCTTCCAGAAGCTTACCGATGGGAAGAAACTGTGCAAGCACGAGGTTGCGCTCCAGCGCCTGGGTGTCCGGGTGGTCATCGACTACTTGCACAACGCGGCCAATGATGCTTGGTACGCTCTCGACCTCTTGTTCCGTAAGGCGGAAGAGAGCGAGCGGCAGATCAAGGCTGCAGATGATACGATGGTCGACAGGCGCCAGGCACCATCTCCACCCAGACCTTCTCCCAACTTCAGGCCGAGCATACCTGCTCCGGCTCTCGCACAGAGGCTGAGCATGCCGACACTTGGCCACTACATCCGTTCGTTAACTCCACCACCACATCGTGGCCCATCGCCGACGCCGTTTCCACCTGCCAACAACAAACCTCGGGAACGCGCTTCGCGCAAGAGGAAACGCAGCAATCCTGCGACAGCCAACGCCTCCACCGCAGAGTCCGCACCCGCACCGGGAGGGCACACGGCCTTGAAAAAGCAGAGGCTGGTGCAGGAGCTCAATGACGACATGGACGCATACTTTGGCAGGACAGACGAAGCAGAGGGTTGAAGTACACAGACCGGGGCAGAGACTATGGATTCAGGCGGGGAGAGGGCACCATGGAAGATGACAAGGAGGAACAGGGGATGGGGAAGGGTCGGGTCGGCAGCCCCCGAAGACGTATCAGGAGCGTGTTCGGCGGCCGGAAACCAGTCTGGGGAGAGAAGTCCCTTCGGGTAGATGCTCTTTGACCACTGGTGGAAGGTCTGTACGGCGCCAGGCGTCACTCGGGGGTCTGCGGTTGGACTGAGGGTTGTGATGTGCTTTGCTTTCCATACCTCAGTCACCGGCTTCAAAGGTTGTCTATGTATCTTGGTGTGAAGGTCGGGTCGGCAGCCCCCCGAAGACGTATCAGGAGCGTGTTCGGCGGCCGGAAACCAGTCTGGGGAGAGAAGTCCCTTCGGGTAGATGCTCTTTGACCACTGGTGGAAGGTCTGTACGGCGCCAGGCGTCACTCGGGGGTCTGCGGTTGGACTGAGGGTTGTGATGTGCTTCGGCTTTCCATACCTCGGTCACCGTCCACAGCAGAGTAGGAAGGTCGGGTCGGCAGCCCCCGAAGACGTATCAGGAGCGTGTTCGGCGGTCGGAAACCGGTCTGGGGAGAGCACTTAAGTCCCTTCGGGTAGACGCTCTTTGACCGCCGGTGGAAGATCTGTACGGCGCCAGGCGTCACTCGGGGGCTGCGGTTGGACTAAGGGTTGTGATGTGCTTCGGCTTTCCATACCTTAGTCACCGTCCATAGCAGAGGCTCTGAGCAGTAGGGAAGTCGGGTCGGCAGCCCCCGAAGATGTATCAGGAGCGTGTTCGGCGGTCGGAAACCGGTCTGGGGAGAGTACCCAAGTCCCTTCGGGTGGACACTCTTTGACCACCGGTGGAAGATCTGTACGGCGCCAGGCGTCACTCGGGGGCTGCGGTTGGACTGAGGGTTGTGATGTGCTTCGGCTTTCCATACCTCGGTCACCGTCCATAGCAGAGTGCTAAGCAGGAGGGATATGATACTAGCGGGCATGGGAAAGGGTAGTAGGGCAGTTGAACTAATGCATCTATCTGCATAGCGGATCGCCTGAGAATGCCGATGTCGCAGGTTTCACCACAGCTAGAAGCCGCAGAAAATACAAGGTGCTCTCGTGACTCCAGTCAACACAGTCCTCACCCTTCGTGTCAGCACTTTCGTAGCGCCGTCAGAGGTTGTCACATGGCAAAGTCAGGGGTCGTTCTGCATGCGGGTAGTGTGATAAGCCATGAGTGGGGCATGGTACCTAAGTGACGTACCTAAGTGACCTTGGGATGGAAATACTCAAGTTCAATATAAACTGAAAAGCAACGCTGTTCTCACAAGGATGAATAAGAAAGATCAACGGGCTTCCGTCTGATCCATCTTGGCGCCTCTATGAGATAGGTTGTGATACTAGGAGGAGGGAAGTAGCGTAGCAGTGGGGTCGGCGTGTAAGTGCTTGCATAAATAGAGGGGAACCCTACCTATGACTGAGGTCACTAGACTCATCGCTCTCCCGCCCAACTCCCGGCTGTGACACCAGACACACCTGACCCAGTGGCTCCATCTCCCTCTGCGGAGTTTGGGGTTCAACTCTCCGAACTCTCCGGATAAGCTCCAGCATGAACCAGGCTACTTGATTTCTAAATGCGTCTTACTAGACATGACGACCTCGGCTCCTCACCTCCAGACGTTTCCGATATATTGACTTCGCGTCTGCAAGTGTTTACGGTCCCGGGGACCCTCAGAGATCACAACACCCCAGCTCGGCCTGTTCAGACACACATACTATAGAGCAAGAGACAGAATCGTCAACCATGTTTCGGCCAAAGACGGCTCCTCCACCGAACTATCCCAAGCCTCCTCACCATCCCACCTACCTCCTCCCTAGCCTGAAAATTCCCTTCTTTCATCGGCGGCAGGGCTTAACCAACACAGCCTCATCGGCTGTATCAAACGACCTCCCCTCTCTCAGCAGCTCGCCCATCTCCACCACCTCCACCGATGACCTCCCCAGCTCTCCCACCAGCACGTCCCCCAGCGTCGAGACATACACCTACCATCTCCCCGCCGACAAACCCTTATCGGCCCCCAAATATCCACGCCACGATCCCACACGCGGCCGCCTAGCCCACACCCTCCCCGACGTCCTCCGCTGCAGCACCTGCGGCACCGACATCGCCTACGGGCTCCAAGTCGTCTCGAAAGGCTTCACCGGGCGGCACGGGCGCGCCCTGCTCGTCGGTCCGCCCCTCGCCTCCTCCACGCCCTCGTGTCCTGGGTCCCCGCCCGATGCCCTCGCCAGCGTCCCCGCCAGCGACGTCTCGCCGGGCCACCACGCGCTGGCGCGTGAGGGTGCGAATCTCGTGAACGTGACGGTCGGCAGCCCTGAGCCGCGGAACCTGGTGACGGGGGCGCATGTCGTGGCGGATATCAAGTGCGCGACGTGCGGGGTAACGGTGGGGTGGAAGTACGTGGACGCGAGGGAGCAGGCGCAGAAGTACAAAGTGGGCAAATTTATTCTGGAGACGGAGAGGACGGTGCTTTGTCGGAACTGGGAGGATGTGTGCGCTGGCGGGCAGGGAGAGACGCAGAGGCATTTTTATAGCTCGTCGGCGCCGGTGGGGCCGGGCGGGGGGAGGAAGAGCTCTTGTACTTTTGGTGGGAGGAGAAAGGAGAGCTATTCTTCGGAGGGGCCTGGACAGGTCGATAGATTCATCGAGGAGGAGGAGGAGGAGGGTAGTGCTGCTGAGAGCGAGGAAGAGATTGTCTTCGACTCGGACGACGAGGATGAGTGCGAGGACATCTTCGCGGGCGTGTGGGATGCTGCCACCGTCGCGAGACGTCGAGGATCGAAAGTCAGCAGTGGCAGTCGCTACAACACCAAGAAGGGGGCTCGGACTGCGAATGGAGACCGCTAGTGGTGGTTCAACATTGGGGTCTGGCGTTGGAAGTGGGTGGTGATCATATACCCACGGGCCTGGTATGAGGGAGAGAGCTTTGCATAACTCTCCCAGCGGTTGAGTTTGCTTTACATTGCATTACTGGCTAGGAACCTCGTTGGAGGTAGCATATGATACCACGGTGGCCGACTCTCACGAGCATAATTCTCTCTGATAGATGAGGATCGGAAGGGACCGGATATCTGGGGGCGTTTAACTCATGATTTTGCGATGATACCAGTATGATACCGAGTAGATACTCTTAGGCAGAGAAGACTTCATATTTACATTTTCAAATGCTCTTCTTTCCTCAGTCAGCATCGTGGGCGATTTCCTTTTTCACGATCTCGGGAAGGGGGGAGGAATTGAAGGCCTCCTCTTGGCCCGTTATCGTCTTGTAAATTGTCCTCCCTCGCCTTTGGAAAGAGTGAGCTCCTAAGACAGACACACAAGTGACTATACCGGGTGTTCTCGAACAGAATTGGAACGTGGATGCTGTATCTGAGTCAGCACTGTAGGAGGGGAAAGGCCCTGGCAGGCTCTGTAGCATAAGCGAGGGTGGAAGTCAGAAAACGACCCCTCCACACATTGTAGGTACCTACCTAGTACCGCAGTACTGGGTGCCCCAAGACTTCGTACCCCAAGACTTCGTACCCTACGGGCGTCAACTCTCCTTGTGGAAGTTGTCCAGTCATCAAGCTGCCTCAGAAGAAAGAGCTACCCTCTGGAGCACACATCCCTGTCGCAACGGTGGACCCCTGCTCGCCGTTTCCATCCCGCGGCCGATCTCCAGGTGTGACCTGCCTGCCCCTCCTCAAACGCCGCTCCTACCCTTTTGGCCTCTGGCAAGCTCGACATTTCAAATGCCCCGCACACTCGCCCTTCCTCCTTTCACTCGAGTGATCACTGCCCTCTCAACCCGTCGACTCGCCTCCCCGTCGCTTTGCCAGAGACCGAGCTCCAGTATCGTCTGTCGAGCTCTTACCAACCACCACCAGTCCCGAACGTACCTGTCCGAAGCTGTCCGCGCCCACCAAGCCCGCAAGATGGCCGACGCCCCTCAACTCGACGGCTTCTTCAGCCAGGTCGACGCCCTCGCTCCCAAGTTCATCGAGCGTCTCGCCGCCGCTGTTGCCATCCCCTCTATCTCTGCCGAAGATGCCCGCCGTCCCGATGTCGTCCGCATGGGCCACTTCCTCCAGGACGAGCTCAAGGCCCTCGGTGCCGAGGTGGAGCTGCGCCCTCTGGGCAAGCAGCCCGGAAAGGAACATCTCGACCTCCCTCCCGTTGTCCTGGCTCGCTACGGCAACGACAAGAAGAAGCGCACCATCCTCGTCTACGGCCACTACGATGTGCAGCCTGCCGACAAATCGGACGGCTGGGCCACCGAGCCTTTCAAGCTGACTGTCGCCGAGGACGGAAAGATGCTGGGTCGTGGCTCGACTGATGACAAGGGTCCCGTGCTGGGCTGGCTGAACGCCATTGAGGCCCACCAGAAGGCTGGTGTTGACTTCCCCGTCAACTTGCTGATGTGCTTCGAGGGTATGGAGGAGTACGGCTCCGAAGGACTGGACGATCTTATCATCGCCGAGGCCGACAAGTTCTTCAAGGACGCTGATGCCGTCTGCATCAGCGACAACTACTGGCTTGGCACGGAGAAGCCCTGCCTGACCTACGGTCTGCGTGGTTGCAACTACTACAACATCGAGGTGTCGGGTCCCGGCGCCGACCTGCACAGTGGCGTGTTCGGTGGTACGGCACAGGAGCCCATGACGGATCTGATCCGCGTCATGGGCTCCCTGGTTGATACCCACGGCAAGATCCAGATCCCCGGTATCATGGAGCAGGTCGCCGCCGTGAGCCCCGAGGAGGAGACTCTGTACGACAACATCAGCTTCACCATGGAGACCCTTCACGACTCACTCGGCAGCAAGACCACCATCTTCGAGGACAAGAAGTCCACCCTCATGGCACGCTGGCGGTACCCCTCCCTGTCCCTGCATGGTATCGAGGGCGCCTTCTCCTCCCCCGGCGCAAAGACCGTCATCCCCGCCAAGGTCATCGGCAAGTTCAGCATCCGCACCGTGCCTGACATGGACATTGACACGACCAACGAGTGCGTCACCAAGTACGTCAACGAGCAGTTTGCCAAGCTGGGCTCCAAGAACAGCCTCAAGGTCTACCCCCAGCACACCGGCAAGTGGTGGGTCGCCTCGCCCAAGCACTGGAACTTCAGCGCTGCCGCCAAGGCTGTCGAGAGGGTGTGGGGTGTCGAGCCCGACTTCACCCGCGAGGGCGGCAGTATCCCCGTGACGTTGACGTTCGAGCAGGCGACGGGCAAGAATGTGTTGTTGTTGCCGATGGGCTCGTCGACAGATGGTGCGCACTCCATCAATGAGAAGCTGGACAAGAGGAATTACGTCGAGGGCATCAAGCTGCTGGGTGCTTACCTGCATTACGTTGCTGTTGAGCCTACCTCGTAGACGGTCTTACAAACGTGTCTGGATTTCCGCCGTTTAGCACAGCATATGACTTGCATTGGATCTTGCTGTAGGCAGTCGAGCACAGAATGACCACGTTGAGATACCAAATGTTTCATTGTCTGATCTCATCTCAAGCACGTATTATCTACGAACGATTTCATAGTGACATTTTGCCAATCGCAGCGGGATGTTCTCCGCAATTATGGAACTCGGCCAGGTTGGTTCTGGTGTGGCAGCAAAGTTCGTCCGCATGTTAGATCCCTGGCTGGAAAAGACTCCAGATCCCACTGTATGCCGTTTCGGGGTGGCCATTTTGAGGTCAGCCCATGCACCTAGCATTCAACCTACTGATGACCGGGTCTTACTATGTCTATTTTGAAAGACCCCTACCCTAACCAAGGCCCCACCTTTCTTTTCCTATAGTATACATAGTAACTTGGTTAGCTATGTGCTCTTCGTTGCCCCTGGATAAAAACGGGTTGGTCCCCCTTACCATGGCTCTCTGTGTTCTCCTCATCCAACATGCGTCTCACGAAAGACCCTCCGTAACCTGACTGGCTGAGACCCTCTACGTCTTTGGAGCTGCAGGTGATTGGGAGCTTCCCGAGGTCGCAACCAACTGCCACCAAGCAATGCCGCTTATTGACTGTCTTGAATTCTGGGAGTTGCAAATCCGGCGCACCAACTCCGGTGGAGGGCTGGGTTGGGTGGAAGAACTGTCGCAAAAGTGATCACCAGTGCGTTGCACTAGCTAGTACCTTATATTTCGCTATTTACCACCTAGTTTACTTAGAGGGTTCAAATAAACTGCATACGCTCACTGAAAATAGATATGAGTATAAGTTAAACCAGCGACCTCGCAGTATCGTCGGAGGTGCCGAAAACGTAGGCTTAGGTAAGCGCAGTACTGGCTAGTGCTAAATAACTTAGGGGAATGAAAGCTAACGCTTTCTGAGTTAACCAACGGCCTATAACTGTCGCAAAAGTGATCACTAGTGCGTTGCACTGGCTAGTACATTATATTTAGCCACAAGAACTCTATCCAGTCAAGTTACAAGGTTCTATAAAATACTATTACCACGCCAAGTTTGGAAGACTTGCCTTTCTACTTGACATATGTACTACTGGTGGTGGCATCTGCGGACGTTTTCGCAGTAGGTAAAGACCTACTACTAGGTAGGTAGGTAGTCATTCGCTGGAGTACACATCAACTACCCATTGCGTTCTCTTTGTCTTCTTCCGTGTTGGTATGTCTCAGTTTCTTACTGGATAATCCCGAGGGACACCATACCGGCAAACCCACAGTCCTGCAGGTGGCATCTGCCTAAGAAGAATGCACTAAATGCGTTGCCGTCGTCTCGCCCGGGCACAAGCAGCGTAAGAACGATGCTGGCCAGGTAGCTGCCAGAATGGGGGAAATTAAGCGATCCCCAAGATAGAGAGTTCTGCGTCGACGAACATCTCTGGGCAGCCAGACTTCTATACCACGTATCGTCTTGTTACAGGTCTAATCCTTCTCTTCAACCTCGGGATAAGCCACGCAGGCAATTGTATATGAGAGTGGGCTGGACTTGACGGAGGACTGCATGCCTCTGGCCAAGTTTCAGTTTCGCATTTTCTGGATCTTCAAAAGCATCTAGCAAGTGTCTGCTATGATCTTGAGACTGAATATGCTCAATCATAGCGACGTGTTCTGTATTGTGTATTCATTGTGTGATGCCGCCTTTGGACAAGCGATCAGCATCGAAATGCTGCCATCGAGAAGCAAACACCTGATATCCTAAAGATCGCCGTGCCCCTTGAACTAAACGTACTTCCGGCTTATCTGTAGAAAATGCTATAGAGGGAATGAACGCCAGAACAAGCCGTTCGAAAAGACTATTGAGATATTAAGCCGTTGACAAAAGAACCGAATGGTAAAGGTTGTCGCAGGGTTCAGACAGCCTTTGGGCAGTGGAAGGGCCACGCTTCCCGTGCCCCCCTCCCCTTCTCGTAGTCTTCCTTATCACTCAATAAACCAAGCAATCTCCATTCTATCCTAGCCAGATTATTCACAACTACATAGATACGCAATGGTCACAGCCGACGCCAACGTCGACCCAGTGCCCGGATACGCTCGTTCCATGACCGACGCCGTCATATTGCCCGCAGCGTATGATCCTTAGATCGGCGCCCCAGACTCTGTCAATAACACGAGCGTGCTTCGTTGGTTAGTCATGATTTCCTTTTCGTTTCAAGATCACCCGTCCAAAATGGTCATCGCGTAGAAGGGCGCGTTCTCTATCGTGCTGTATAACTGATCGGTCACTTTGCAGATCCAAATCAATTCCCATAACAAAGATCTCCGCTTGGAAGTCATTGATTTCCAGGAATCTTTCACCTCGAGAATAATTGCAATTGGTGACAGTTGACCTATCGGATTGCGGTCCTCATGCTGGGCTCAAAACGTCCTACGACACTATTGTCAAGTTGGAAGATGGTTCGGCATTGCGTCCATTCCGGAGGTATAGATACACACGCAGATTACCCTAACCCTATGATTTGCTATGGGACTTCATTGTGTGGCTGGGCAGACACTGATGATGCTATTGGGCATTTATGATGTGGACGGCCTGTCTTACTTGTTCTTGTTCAAGGTTGGTGGTGGCCCTTGGATGACATCTGGACGTGCCCGGGTCTTGGTGGTCAGGTGCCCGCGGTCCAGCTTGGTTGTTGGCTTCACAGCATCAGAGGGCGTGGTTTTATACCGGGACATTTGGGCCGTTCGGATCGCACTAGCGGGAGAGAAAGTATGGGATCTGGGAGCCGTGGGGCCTGAGCACAGGGCCGAGACGATTGCCAGATGCGAGTGCAGTTGGGCCGGACTGTGACTAACCCATTGAAGTGCATAAATGGATGGATTGATGTCCGTCGAGCTAAGAATAACAAGAGTCACAATAGACAGCAATCTGATGGGGTGGACGCGTCGAATGTTGTTGGAGGGTAGAGAGCTTGCAGAAGTGCAGGTATCTCTGCGGGAAGCATCTCAGCTGTACGCAGTGAAACTAGGTGAATTGAGAGGGAAGAGTCTCACGCAGTGACTTTACAAGCCGCGGCAATCCGCGACGCGGCGTGCAGGGGTTTACAGTGGTTTCTATCCAATGGGGTCCAGCTGGGTGGGGCCGACTGGGCGATTTCGGGATAGTGTGTTTGCTGGCGGGACGGTGCGATCCACTAAGGACCACTGGATTTCTGCACTATCTTCTCCCACGCGTCCGTTTGGCGTCAGTAACCACTCGTAACGGTCGACTATGTTGTTTGACGCCTTGCAAAGAATGGATGATCCTCGGTACAGCTGGACACCACCGAACCGATACCTGCCCCGTACTTGTCTTGCCCCTTCGCCCTTGCATCCTTCACTCCTGATCCGGTCGAGTCATCAGGATGATCGTCATCAGGGTGATCAAGTCGAGTGCAGGGGAGATGCTGTAAGTACTTGCGTGAAGGACGGAGTCCGGGATACTGTGGCACAAAACGGATGCCCTTGCCGGTCACTGCAGGAAAAGACACAGGAAAAGACACACCCCCCCACCTGCGCTCATGCACGGTAGACTTTCCCTTGGCTCCCCCCCCCCCATTTCACACCAAGGCACTATCGTACACCCACTCCCACTCCCACTCTACATACTGCGTAAGCTCTGACCCCAATCCGATCTGCTTGAATCGTCCATGCGCCTCACTTTCACCTTCGTCGCCTGCTGTCGCAATCCTGTCAACCTGCAATCGCATGTGCGCCATCGTCCGCCTCGTCCTTGATCATCGTCTGCGCATCTTCAACCATAAATATCCAGAGTCGCCTCGGTCTGGCGCAGCGTCCCCCGAGCTTCAATTCCTCCAATGTGGTCAGTTGCTGCCTCAGGAACTCCTCAGGAACCTCCTCCATCGCATGCGCCCACAGACATTTGGCCTGTGCTACGGGACCGAAAACTGACATTCACTGCAGTGTGGATATTGCGCAATGTACTAGATTCACATCTTCACCTCATGCGACCCAGCTGCGCTGGTTTGGGTCGCCTACTATATATTGCGCCTCGCCCTGCTACCCCGAAGCTCTTCCCTCGGCCCCTCGACCCTCGAATCCGATTCTCGACCTCTTCGACCCGACCCGACTCGCGCCCACGATCGTCGGCGCCGTCTTTGACCCTTGCCCTATACCATCCGGCCGTGGAGACTAAGAGATGAGCCCAGCCGTGCTCAATGGCCGCCACTCCGTTTCCTCCTCCACCCCTCGACGCCTCCTTCTCTCCCTTTGATATTTTCAATGATGGTGGCGCCGCCAGGAGTACCCCTCCGCCTCAGGGTCCCAGTCTTCCAGGAGGGCCATGTAACTTCGTCGACCTGGCCCATGGTCCAAATGGAGCAAAATGCGGCTGCCGCCGCTTCTGGGGCCGCCAGGTCGCTGGTGCCGGGGCCTATACCATGGAACAGATGGGATGGTGCATGTGTTCGCACCACGCCTGTTTTCACGACGATGTCCACAACGCCTCCCAGAGCCAGGTCAAAGCTGCGACATTGCTGGATAGTATGCCGGCGCAATGGAACGAGCCGGGCCAGGAGAATGAGAAGCCAAGGTCAAACAGGGCCCCCTTAAGTCCAGTCCAGGATTTGGCTTCTCTCCACATGCCCAACAGCCTGGGCGCGGCCGCTATGGATTTCACTACGTTGAACTTCAACCCCCTTGCCACCACCCTGGGCCATGACGCAGATATTCCGCTGGAAATCCCCCCGGCACCACATACCGATGGAGAGTCCATGCCGGATACCATGAGCTGGAAGAACGTTATATCCACACAGGGAGGCCAGACATCCTTACCGCCCATTCCATCGCAATGTTTATTACCTCATTCTCAAGGGGCTTCCACTACAGCATCTAGCCAGCTGAGATATCTCCGACCATTCGGCGGAAAGGGACTCAACACACTAAGTAGTGTACCTAATACCAAGGACCGCGATATTACCAGTGATGAGACGGCCGTATTTACGAAAGAAGGCCAGACGTCGGATGATGCTATTACCGTTGGATCTGGGGCAGCAACTCCTACGGCAGGAACGTCTCGGGTTATGGGTCCACAACCCCCATTGTCCGTTATATCTGCAGGTCGTGACACGGAGGCCTTGCACAACCTGACAGACGCCGTCAATGACCATGAGACCCGACTCGACAGACTGGAGACCGGCTCGATATACAACACGGCTCACGAGGAGTGCTCGGACAAACACGATCTTGCTGACCTCCGAGTGACGGAACTCGAAAGTCGTATGGATGAGGTGGAGAAGCAGCTTGTCAATGACAATACAAGTGTCTCCAGCAGTCGTCGCGCCACCCAACAAGATGATGACGCCACCCTCAGCGTTGTTTCTGGCTTCAGTGCTCCATCCCTCGCTGCCGATCGCGCAGCCTTGACCATCGAGCTGGAAACCCTGAAGGCTCGCGTCAACCAGCTGGAAAGCTCTTCAATACCATCTTACAGCTCGCCTTGGGAGCTGGAGGTGGTCTTCTTGCCGTTTCCTGTGAAGGGCATATGGCAAGGAGCACAGGATTTCAAGACGCCTCGCCTCTCTGGAGGGCGGGATGAATGGACACAGCTGCCCAATACCAACAGCAGGGCCACTCCGGATCCTCAAACACTCGCGGCATACGACGAATGGGTTGGGCAAGGGTCAGGGTGGCTGCTGCCGAGAGCCTGTGTTCCGGGTCGCATGATCGACCAGCGCCTGAGGAGTCGTGGCTTGATCAAGACTGTGTCTGTGCGGAGTGGTGATGCGCGAAGTGTGCAGGTTGCCGTGGGCAATGCCTTCGAGAGCATCTTGCGGTTGATACCAAGTCTGACCAGCCCTCGATCCCCCTACGCCCCCGACTCTAGGGTGGACAAATTCTTCGGGCTTCAACAACCCTGGGTGCCCTTACGAAAGGTGCACAAAGACGCCCGGCTACGATTCCTATCACCGGCAGAGCTACTGACGCCTGCAGTATGGAGCACTACGTTCTTGATGGACAGTGTCGTCATGAAAGCCACCGGGGTTCATCGACTGTATATCACACAACCGGAAGCTTATCTCCAGGACAGCCATCTTTTCAACCATCAAGGTGCCGAGCCCAGCTGGACGTGGCAAAGGCTGCGCGAATTTGCGCGTGTCTACCCAGAGTCCCAAGGCAGCACTGGTGATTCCGAGGTACCAGAAGCCGATGCTCTTGAGGTATGCTGGTCTTACAATGCTCGCCTTGACGAACCTTCTGGCACTCGGCAGCCTTCTCTGAGCCCCGCTCGATCACACGAGAAAGCGGTGGCCATCTCCAGAACGTCAGACGGCTCTACGGAGCAATTCTTCACTGGGCCGTCAAATCCAGTGGTGTCCATGATGAGCCCGGTCTTCATGCGAAGTCAGTCGCCACTCGTCCCAAGGCAACGAATGGGCTCTCGTCCACCCTCTATCCGGGCTGGGTCAATACCACCTGTCAACTCCCCGGCCATGCCCTCTCCACGCAGCAGTCGTCGAGTCTCCTCATTCGCTATCACGCCTTCGATCGCCGGACCTAGCTACCAGCGTCATTCTTCACCACTCGTCACCGGCCGTCCCAGTCCCCGTCTCTCCTTAGTTGCCCACCCTACTCCGGTATCTATGATCTCAAAGCCTCGAAGGCAAAGTACTCGGTCACCCTCCGTGCGGGGCATGCACAACACTCCCCGCTGGAGCAACAGATCGTACAGCCGCAGCCCCAGCGTAGGGCCCCTCCTCCAGAACATGCATGTCGAGGAGCCTGTGCGAGGTGAGCGTCGTATTACTCCCTTCGCCTACGCAACACCATACAGCAATGCCCCACCGGATTATCCGCCCCCACGCGTCCACAGCCGCAGTAACAGCCGGAGCGTTCAAGTCTTCGAAGATGAAGATGAGGACATGGACTTCGACGACGATCACGGCAGCTCCACAGACGATGACGATGACCCCGATATCGACGTCTACGAAGATCAGAGGGATATCCTTGACGATCTAGAGAGCGACTCGGACCACCACAACTCCGGGCACCCGCAGCCTCTTCAGCCATCATCCTCTCAGCCGCAGGGGCCCGAGGATGAGCCCCTGCCTGGGATAGAGGATAACGTAATGTCTGATGGGGAGAACGTCGATCCGTTTGATGACCAGGATGTTGAGGATAATCTGAGTGACGTCTCGTCCAGGCCGTCCGAATACCCTAGCACGCAGCGGCAATGGCGGCTGCCTACTGTGGGCGAGGGCCGGGAGATGACGCATGGTCTTGAGGCCGAAGATACTGGTGGCATGAGTTTTAGGATCCACGAGGATGAGGGCGAAGAGGCGGGGCTCGAGGGCCAGGACCAGTGGTGATGCGGTCATACTGTTGGCATGTCTGTAGGAGGGCTGACATTTATTATTACCATATACTGCACATTTAGCGGGTAATCATACTGCGGCATCGGTGTTCGTGGCGTTTTGTGTTTAGACAGGCCTGGGGGGGGGGGCAATATCAGACGGAAGAAAGGTATTGGGCCGAGAGCAGGCCTGTATACCATTTATTTTTGGTTGGGGGTCGGGGTGGGGGGGGGGGAATATCGTTTCATCTCCATCATTTGTCAGTGTGCTATCTAGGTAGTATATCTATCTCAATTCTCATCAGTATACCCTTTCAGTACAGCCAGTGTGGATGGCTGCGCAACTCTCGTTGAGCCTGGCGCACTTTCATTCACTATCGGTCTCACTGCTTCTTCCCCCTTCTACACTGTGGCCACAACGATAAGGCCCCTCACGAGCAATCTATAACCTTCGGCAGCAGCGGCCACTAGCTAAGCTCTTGAAAGCAGAAAAGCAGGCGATCTTGAACGGTTGGATGGGGTAGAATGTCAATGATGGATGCCACCGGGCGTCAGGTGGGACAGATCTCGCACCATCCTATAACAGCTTCAGGCGTTAATGCTGGTGGTCTGCAGTCCCGCATCGCTTGAATCTGACGGTATAGACGGCGCCTATTCATCGTGCTCCCCGGCTCGCGGCAGCAGCCACTGCATGGTCGAAAGTGGTCAGTACAAGAAGTATCAGTGGGTCGCGCTCCACACAAATCCCACGCATAGTAACAACGTGCTCCATTTCCTCCTGTTTCTCAATCTGTCTGTCCTGAAGATGTCGAGGAGCTCGTCCGCACCACCAAGCTGTGCGAGGTGTGCCAAATCATGCTGGGACCAGCACATTCACGGAAGACTCGGGAAGGCGATAGGGAAGGCAGCCTGAGATTAACAGACGCTACCAGCACCATGCTTCGTACGAAAGCCTGCTTCAATCCTTGGAAACAGGATGTCACCTCTGCGATATGCTATCCTGGTCAGACCCTTCAATGACGACTGCAATCCACAAGCCAGAGGCGGCAGCCGACAATGGATGCGCCGTGGCGCCATTTCAACTGATTGATACTCCATGTTGTTCAAAGATGGTCCTTTCCGCGAGGAGGAAGTCTACAATCACGAGACAGCCTTTCAGATCACTCAGAAGTACGGCCTGAAATGGGTACTGGAAAATCCGGGGGCCAAAAACCGGAACTGGCGACGATCATCTACACATGATCCGGAACTGGAGGATATCTATCTTGTCTAGGCATTGGTCAGCCAACCAGCGACAGAGGCTTTTCTATCTAGATCTCGACTCCGTCCAATGCTTTCCAAGTTTGTCTCATTTTTACGGTTCTCTCAGGAAAATTCGGTTTCTCGCTTCGGTGCTTCATGTATAATGCACGAAAGATAATGTAGAGAAAAGAGTTCTAGTCGCCCGCCCAGCTAGGCGCAATCGTCGTTCTACACTGTTCTGCATTTACAGAAAGCCTAGTTCGTGCATGGGCAGTAACATGTTCAGCTTGGTTCACTGAACTGGCAAGCCACCTAATGCTGCGCAGATTCTGTAAAAGCTGGATTTAGGTACTCTCGAAAGCGCTGCTGTCTAACATACACACGCTATGCCCCGTAACACCTTCGCTGATATGAATACAAACCCCAAGATTCAGATCCCCAAACTAACAGTCTCGCAGACTTTCAACCAGCTATGATACTTCGTCCACCGTCCTCAGTAACCCGAGCCCTGATCCCAACCTTGAGCACGCCATTGCTCAACGTCTTCGCCTGTGTACCACCTCGAACGGCCAGAACCGCATTCGGTGCGAACAGAAAGGCCTCACCCACGCGCAGCTGCACGATCTGTCCGAACAGGTTCGTCGCCGTCTCGCTCGCAGTCCTGCCCTTGACCTTGGTCGTCAGCGTCCTGAAGGCGTTGGTCTGTCCGGACACGCCGCTATCATCACCTCCAGCCTCCTCCTCGTCTTCGTCTTCAACACCGTCGTCGTCATCGTCGTCGTCGTCGTCGTAGTAACTGCTGTTACCGTTAGCCTGAGCCACCGAGGACCTCGAAACACCCGCCAGGTGCCTCTGCAGGGCCCTCAGCCACTCGGGGGACGTGAACCGGTGCACGATGGTGACGGAGCAGAGGTCCAGCAGCTTGGGTGAGATGGTGGGCTCCTGGGTCGAGATGATGACTCGGGCGCCCAGGTGGCGCTGCTCACGGATCGTCAAGAGGAGCTTGTCGGTAAGGACGGACGCCTCGCCGCTTTTGTTCATATACTTGTGCGCTTCGTCCAGGGCAACCACGCGGCCCACGCGCTCGCGGTCCTGCTCCAGGAACAGCGAGAGACAGATGGTGAAGAGCTGGCAGGCAGTTTCCAGATCGACGGTCGGGCACGACAGGTCCACGATGGTCAGCTGGCCCTCCCTGGGGCTCCAGTCAATGCCAGACGCAGTCTGCATGTCCTGGGCGGGCTGGTTGTTTGTGTTGTTCCCGCTCTTGTGGGCGACGGTGCCGGGCACTTTCTTTTTCTTGACCATGAAAGACTCGAGGGTGTCGAGGCGTTGCTGGAGGGGGGCTCGCTGGCTCTCGGTTAGATGGTCCTGATGCAGCCGGTTGCGGAATTCCTTATAGCTGAAGCTCTGTCCCGTTCTCTGCTCCTGGAGCCGTAGATCTCTCAGGATCCGTTTGACAACCTGCACTGGTGTGTGTGTGTATGTGTTAGGAGCTGGTTTGGGTCCCTGAAGTACTGCGCTTTGACGACTATTGAAGAGGCAGAGTGCGGTACTGCGAAATGAAGACAGGCAGATACTTACTGTACAGAGGCATAGTGCTGCCCACCTTGACCCCCATAAGGTCCACCATCTTCTTGGTATCGAGGTCCTTGTCGGCGAAGCGCAGCTCTTCGACGACGACGTTTGGGAACCGCGCGTAGATGGCCTTGATCTTGACAACGTTGGTAGGCGGACACAGCACTCGAACCTTGATCTGCAGCCTGTCGGACAGAAAAGCAGCCTCGCAGGGGCTACCGGCGTCAGTGGTGATGAAGGTATCATAGTGGAACACGAGACCAGTGAGGGGATGTGGCAGCTCGTTGAACCGGGAGGGGAGGAGGCAGTTTTCCAGCAGACAGGACAGCGTGTGGCTCTTCCCGCTTCCCTGGCTGCCGCAGATGAAGGTACTCGAGGGAGCGGCGACGTTGTAGTGTATGATGTCGCTGCTGGTCTCGGCGTTGCCGATGCCAGCGAGGAGGCCGTACTGGGCGAAGATCTTGTCCTTGGTAGTCCCGAAGCCAGCGACATTCCTGCGAGCGGCCTCAGTGATGATGGGCGCGTTCTTGATCTCGTTGATACCATCCTGCTTGCTGTCACGCTGCTGGAGAAGAGCGCGCAAGCGAGTGGTCTTCTTATTCTTGGCCAGGTTCGCGGAGTGAGAAAAATGGGCGAGATGGGTGAGTTGAGGTAGGGGAGAAATTCTGACAAAGAAGCCCATGCCCAGCAGTAAATTTGGGAAGTTGACCGACAGGTTCCACAATTGGCCTCGCAGTATTTGGGCCTTCGTTGAGCTGGTAAATGGAAGCAAAACCAAACGGCTATTTACACTGCCCGCCAGTCCTTATTTCTTTATGACCTCAGTATTTGTTTCTGGTTCACTGGGCGCGAGCTGGGTCTACTTGTAAGAAGCGGTTCCCAACATTAGTTGTCGTCTAGCAACGTGGGAGGTCTCGAAGTCATCTCGGGATGCCGCTTGTTGGTGAAGGGTGATGTTGATATGACTGCAGCTGAGAAGGTGAACATAAGAATAGTGGGCAGAAGGGAGGATATCTCTTGAAGCTAAATGCAGTGTAGAAGGAGACAGAGGCTGTATTGTCTTGGGTGGTTCATTTCACTCGCTCGCTCGACTTCGGCCCTGTCCTATTTGTTGATGATTGCGTTCTGGCGGCGATTGCTCAATGGGTTTGACCAGTTGACGGTCCAGAAAGGAGCCAACAGGATCAGGCACTCGGAAGTATTTCTATGCTTCTAGAAGGGCCCGGTTGAGTACTACCTAGTAAACTTTTCCCTCGTATAAATGGGATCCACGAACTGATCGGACACTCTTGAAACTCATTACAACCCATTATCTAGTCACATTCGCTACACCCCATTTCCCGGCCAAATCTTTATCGAATCGAATACCGGTTGGTGTTTCAGACTGCTTATAGTTCAGAAAACCTTGAGCAATTACCGAAAACTCAATAACGAGCTACACAGCCATTGTTTTGAATATCTTCTCGGCAGCGCTTCCTGAAAGAGATGATGCACGATCGCCAGTCCTGCAGGTTTAAATATCCCGTCTATTCCTCTTGAACAGTTCGCTCTATTGCTTCCATAGAGTATATCCTATAGCGCCACTAACAGTTCAGAAGGTTTATAATCTTGTCCAGGTTTTTAATCATATTCAGATCCGGCTCTAAGCTAGTTCGTCTATTACATTAAACTTCCGAGATGATGCTGAAGTATAAGTCGAGTTAGTTAGTTCCAACTAACGTGGTTATACATCGAGTCGGTCACGATATCGAGTCGGTCACTTTTCGCACTACCCACCACTTCAATTAACCAGAACTCCATAATAATATATAAAATTCATTCAAACTACTCGGAATAATCGTCGCTATTTATTTCTCCAGCTTCTAGATATATTCGCGCATTATAGCCAGTCTTACGGCAAATGCTATACGATCGTAAACCCGTCCGCCTCCGTTTAGATATACTACTATTTTCACGCTCTTCCTCTAATTCCTTACTAACTATACCCTTCTCGACTAAAAGCTTCCTTATAT
>MUZH01004210.1:0-59593 GCA_003012965.1 Juglanconis oblonga | reverse complement strand
GATCTGGATGGCTAGACGCTGGGCGCCCTCTTTCGGCTGTGTATTTCTTCGAGTGCGGTGAGGGCCGTGTCCCAGGAGAGCTCGTGGGCCACGGCGCATAGCCGGTCGAGCCCGTACGCGAAGAGGTAGTAGTCGGACAGCGAGAGTGCTGATGGCAGAGACAGCTGAGTTCAGCGTGTCCCAGACCGTGCCTGAAGCTTATTGTGGTGATAATCTCGAAGGCGGGGTCGGACGTAATGGTGGTGACGTCTCGGCTGGAAAACCTCAGAGCCCATATCGTTCGAGGTGAGAAGGCTGAAGATCTTTCCAATTACCAGGTACTGTGTATTGCACCCACGGATCGTGTTGGCCGGGCTGGTTGACCTAAACGTATATACCCCCCAAAAGTGTGCCTTTCCACTTACTTACCTAGAAGGGCGAATATTCCTTGGAAGGATTTGCATTCTATTCTACTACGTAGTTGTCAATCCTACTGGCCACATCGAAATTATCGCCGCATAAGCTGGGACATACGGGCCACGAGGCTGGCTCACCACCTGACCACGTGAGCATGCGTAGATCTTCAACACGTGTAGGCAAGTGGGAAATCATGCATCAAGATCTAGGAATGAGCCCGGCTGACTGGTCTTACACAAAGTTGCAGATCTTCCCATCCATATTCACTGACAATTTTTCAGCAAAGATTCCTTGGAGTAGGACGTATCGCGCGTGGCAATCATGCAGTCAGCAGTCTAGATGCCCATGCAAGCCACCACAAGGCTGAGGTTTTCACGAGGCCCATCTGGGCTGGGTTGTAAGGCTGTGTAAGCCAGCAGGGCATTGGCAACTGGTCGGATCACGGTTAAAAATATCATGTAGAGCGGGGTTTTGAAGAAAAAGAACGGAAAAGAGACCACTTCTAGTCGAAGCATCTGCCAACAAATTTCGGGCAACATCACGAAAGTTGAAGCCAGGTGGATCCAGTCCGGCACCTGAGATAAACTTCTCACCATTGAGAGCATCAACCCCAAATGAGAGTGTCGAGTCTTGGCCCACAATCAAGATTCTCTTTCCCGAGTCCCACCATCAGATCTCGAAACGCCAGTTCAGGAGGAGGACGCCGACACAACCTTGGCGAAACCAGCCTTCTCCTTCTTTCCACGCCCGGTAGCACAGGGATGGCGTGAAGCGTTATCTGCGCCTCGTATGGCGGCAGTGCAGCATTTCATCAGACAAGACAAGACAAGACACGACAAGAGGATCCAATCAGATGCATCTCTCGGAGCTGATTCGGCGGTCACACCACCTGGTTCGCTCGCAACCCAAGACAGCTTTCCCTTGGGCACACTTCCTGTGTCACCGCAGAAGACTAGCCGTGCTATTTTGAGCTTGGCGGCATCCGTGGCACGACAACACGGGGGAGGGGGGACACGGGGCGCACGGCGGGGAGGGGCTGCCAAAGCAACCTCTGAATCGGCCGACACCCGGGAGTTTGCCGCCGCTTCTTCGGTTCCCGGCTCCACAACCGCTCATCACGGATCACGGAGCACAGCGGCCAGCAAGCCAGCAGGCCAGCAGGCCAGCGGAGCAGCAGAGCAGCAGAGCAGCGCTCCCAGAAAACGACGTCATTCCCCCGACCCACGATGCTTTTGTTGTGCTTTGTATGCGCAGCCTCCGATGCCGCCGACAAGCCTCTGGCCAGCAGACTGCACTTTGTGCTACGAGCTTATGACCACCCAACATTGCTTATTTTAGGTCCCCCGTCGAGGAGGTTCAAATGTTCTTTTACTCTGTATGAACCGGAGAGCATCGCCACCGGGTACCAGCCGCCCTGGGCAGAGGCGTGCCTCATGATCGTCCTGGGCAGAACATGCATCACCCTGTCCAAACTGATGAATCGCTTTTTTTGGGGGGGGGGGAGCGGGCTCATCTTCAAGAACACCAGCCGGGGAAGTTCCCCTGACACAACAGCTCGAGATTCTCTTTGGCCCGGACGATCTAGACTGCTACTGCGACCTCAGAAGTGCGTCCGACTTCGTCCCCGGGACTCCGATTCGTGACAGCTGACCCTTCTCTTCGACCTGATTGCCCAATTCCTGTCCTGAGCACGAGGACACTTACGCCTCCCGGGAAACGCCTGGGAGCAGTTTATGCAGCTCTCAACCTTACCACCCGGTTTGGTTGCTACTCCTCCTCGTCTGACGACTTTCTCTCGCCCGGCCCTCCCGCAGAGCAAATACCGCACACTGGAAGCCATCAGGCCGTTTCGTTTGTCTTGCCCGGCTTACATAGTACAAGCGAATTTCGTGGCAAGTCTCGCCCGACAGACCGAATGCGGAGAATTGCATCCATGGTTCGAAGCTTCGACTACCCCTCTCACTGCAAACAATCTCAGCCAACAAGGGATAATAGCCGCCCGGCCTCGACCTAACGTCCTCGACCTGACGTCCCGATGACCTGACGTCCTGACGTCCTGATGACCTACCTCGTCTCCCCATATTCGCTCATCCTTCTGAAGTGTACAGACCTCCTGCTGAACCGCGAGGCTACATGAGAACTGCACATCTTTTCCAAACCGCGTGGACTTTTTGCCTGACCGACGTCGTATCCAAGACCACTCTCATCAAAAATCAAACCTGGCTTTGCTCAGTTATCAGACTGTCTTGTCTACCATTCAATATCGCTCCTCCAAGAGCTGTCGTCCTCACCAGAACGGAACCTTGCGAGGAACAGTCAAATATACAGGACTCAACCCCCCCCCCCCCCCCAACCATCATCCCGTAAAGACCTCCAAGGTCGCCAACCGCCACCATGGGCTTCCTTTCTGCTTCGCAAACCGAGCCCCTCTCACCGAGTGAACTCATCGCTTCCGAGATGTCCCCCTCCCTCTTAGTAAACGGCACCACCAGCTCCCACCTCGAAGTCGACGCCGAGCCGCGCCTCCTCATGGGCCCCTCCCCGGGGGCAAACAACATGCCCGCCCTGACCATGGTCATCCGTCAGGATCCCTTCTCCATGACCCTTGACGCCAACGCCCTCCTCGCCGGCTCTCTGTTCCTCCTTATGGGCATGCACTTCGTCCCCCGCTTCCTGCTGGAATCCTTCATCCTCGCCGTCCCCATCCTGCTGCTCGTCCGCAACGACTACCGAAACTTCCTCCTCCTCGGGCCCGGCGGCACACCCCCTACGCTGGCGGGCTACGCGCGCCTGGCCTGGTTCCGGCTCTTCATCCTGCGCGACCCCTTCTCGCCACCCCTCTCCTCCGCCGTCTCCCGCCCGGCCAAGGGCATCCTCCGCCCGCAGAACCTCCCCTACCGGCCCGGGCCCGCTCCCACCGTCGCCGGCCTCGCCCCGCAGCGCCAGCTCAACCAGCACGGCTCCGTCGCCGCCTTCAACGCGCTCAACGCGACCCTCACGCGGCTGGCCGCCAGCCACCCGGACAAGTTCGGCACCGCCACGAGCTGCCTCGAGAAGCACGGGTTCGCGCTGTTCGCGCGCCATCCCGTCAACGTGTGCGGCAACGGCGAGATCTGCCACATCCACCACTCGGACCGGAGCATGCACATGAACCTGCACCCGGAGGACATCGCCGAGGTGCTGGCGAAGGGGTGGGCCCAGCGGCATCCGCTGGCCTGGGGGCGGTCGCCGCAGCAAGATGCCAGGACGGGTGGGGGGNNGGGGGGGGGGGGAAAGAAGAAGAAAAAAAAAGAAAAAAAGGCGCTGACAGTTGGGAATAGATGAGAGTGACCTCCGCGTGGTCTGCAAGATCATCGAGGCAGCGATCTGGTACACGGTGGAGGAGCGTGTGGACCTCAAGTCCTCCAACTGATGGTGCAGTCCTCTTGAGACGGAGAGAAAGAAGGAGAAGAAAAGAAAAAACTGCCGAAAGATTGGCTTCATATCCTAGATGCCGCATCCTCCAATCACCCACACACCCCTTGGGCGAAGACTGACGCGGAGCGTACAGCTTCTATGTGCCAATATTTTCCCTGGTTTCCTTGAAATCAGCGGAACATTTCTCCCGATTTTCATCGCACTGGCACCCAAGATGGTGTCACACAGCACGCATTCATGCTTGGACTGTGAGTTCTCACATCCTCCACTGTTGGTCCCTAACACAGCAGGGATGGTTCACTCTTGGGGTGCAGAGTATCATTCTGGTCGCAGTTTGGCTGGCTTGGGAAATGCGGACGTGGGGAGCCAAATGACAATAAAAAAAATGAGAGAAGGAAAGTATGGCGGTGCTAGGTATGGTTGGTTCACTTACAGCACTGGAGTTAGGGTCAGACTCACGAATTGGGCTAGTCGCAGATTGATACCTTTTTCAACTATGTAGTGCCTCAGCATATCAAAACTATGTCCCTCGAAGGCGTGTATCTTCAAGATCCCGAGACATGCTCTTCTTCTTCCCGGACCGCGTCCACATCACAACCGAGCCCGGGTCCTGATCCTCTGTCCCTATTGCTGCTCCCGCTCAACCCAACTCTGGATGATACCCTCGAGCGAGGGCTCGTATTGCTTGCACGTCACCTTGCCGGAGCTCTCGTCAAGGTACGTGTTGGCCTGGACGAAGACCTTGCGGGGTTGGGTGTTTGCGACGACGACCTGGCGGACCTTGGAGCCCCAGTACTCTAGTCCCACTGCGGACATCTCGTCGGCGAAGAACTTCGTGCCGGTCTCGACGTCCGCGGTGGACTTGTAAATGTGGAGCTTCTGTAGGAAGTCGCCGACGGCTGGGGTGTTGTCAGCATGTGATCGTCTTTAGAGAGAAGGTGTGGAACTTTAAATGGATATCTACAGGGTAGAACCCGATTTCTGTAGGGTTGTCCCGGAGATCGACCGAAAGAAGAAGGCAGGTAATCCCAGAGAAGAGTATCCCAGCCGAGAATATTCCAGTCGAGAATATCCAACGCGAGAACATCCCACACGATGGTATCCCACGGAGGGTGGTGGGTAGGGAATATCATCTCTGTGAAGTCCATTTTGACCACCGAGAGTATCTCATCTTGAGAGAGAAAAGAAATGAGGGAGAGAAAAAAAATTGAGGGGCATTACTAACCTTGGCGACCCTTGGTTAGGATTAAGGTCCGGTCCAGCTTGATCTTCAGATCTGACAGATCATCCTTGGTGTACTCTAGCTTGCAGAAATCCTCGCCGGCCTGCAAAAAGCTTTTTAAGATGGCAAAGCGAGCCTGACAGTGAGGTTGTCCCCATTTCTGACCCTTAGGGTCCCAGAACTCCAGCGAGGCAAGACCAGCACGCGCCATGGACAGGTACGAAGCGTAAAGCACATCACCCGCCACGCCGTCGATGTTGTCCGAGCCATCACCGAAGCCGAAGATTTTGAGCACGGGGAACTCACAGCTCAGGTACATAGCGACCAGCTCGGCCCGGCACTCTTCGTAGGCGCCTGCGAGACCACCAAACACGCTACCCCAGGTCTGACCAGGCTTGTACCAAGTGGTGACGGGCTTGTTGGTCAGCGGGCTGATGGGTGGGTTGGCCTTGTCGAAGTTGAACACGCCAGGAGAGGTCTCCTGGAGGAGCTTTCCACATCCATGTCCCGTGAGTTCATGCAGGCCTACCTGGACTTCGAAGGCGCCATCGCGATACTTCTTGTAAATCTCAAGGTCCTCATCCCGGATGAAAGGAATCTTCTCATTGGGGGCCTTCGCACCCAGAACGTTCCCGAGGGAGACGTTCTTGAAGCCTTCGGATTGCCGGATGTCGTCGTAGTTGGGAATATTGATGCCAGCCGGAATGCCGGAGCCTGCGAATGCGAGGACCTCGAGGGATGTGAAGTCGGGAGCCAAGAATTTGTCCTTCTCGAACTCGGCCTCCCAAGGCAGGAGCGGGATCAGCTTGGGCGCAGAAGAGACCAATTCACCGAAAGCTCGGGTCCGCTCCTTGTTGACCACAGCTGCGAAGCCCTCCCACTCTCCACGGATACCGGCGGGGTCTCTGTAGGTCTCGATGAAGCCGATGTTGCATTCGACGTCCGGGCCCTTGTCCCTGATCCAGTGACGTTGGCTGTCCTTGAATGCGAGAAGAGAGCCATTGTCGAAAGACTTGGCGTACTCGCTGTGCATCTTCTGCTGGTTATCGTTATCAGCGTTCTCAGCGGCCTTTGAGATGTTGGCGGCGATGACAGCCATCTCTTTGGCGTGGTCGCCGTACACCAGCTTGACGGTTTTCCCAGCTAGCACACCATCGTCGACTTTGAATTCCGTCTCCTTGCCGATATCGCCCCCTTCACTGGGTACGCTGGTCTGAGCAGAGGCAATGAGAATCTCGAAGACGTCGCCCTTCTTTTGCAGTCGGGTGTTTTCGGGCAACATGCCCTTGCTCTCCATCCACTTCGCGATCGCATGGACCTCGGCCTTGGTGACATCAGGAGAGTCGACGTAGTAGGTGGTAAGGTGTCCATCGTCTGGGTAGCCTAGGTGCATAAGTCCAGAGCTGCTCGAAGAGAAAATGGCGCCCTTGGTGGCCTTGTAAAACTTGTCGGCCTCGGGGGAGGTGGCGGCCAGCTTCTCGACGTCGCTCTCCTTGCAACGGGGAATAAACTTGGAATCACCGAAACTCTTATAATTGCCCCCGTTGCCTAAAAACTGAGCAGCATACTGGAGGAAGGAGACCACATCGTCCTCGGCGACGCCACTCTTTTGGCCGAGAGCCTTCCAGTCTCCATTGACGCTCTTGTGCAGGGCGAGGATGAAGTCGAAGATGGGCTCAGACTCGGGAGACACTTGCCTCATCTGGATGCGCTGGCCAGCGAAGGAAGCTCTGTCATTGGGTTAGCGAGAGTTCATATAGCTGGTCGTGGATGCAGGCTCGCCGCCGTGTCGTGTCCTGTCAGAACTCACTTGCTGATGTAGTGCGCATAACGCTTCTGCTTGTCGGTGAGAGCGTCGAAGTGCTTGGCAATCTCGAGCCTCACGACACTCGGAGGAGCATCAGCCAGGTAGGCCTTGAGGTCTTGCGCGTCCATGTTGATTTGTCGTCGGCTGGAAAGGCTTAAGACAAACGAGACGCGTGAGGTGGGCTTGCGAGATGCAGAAGAGACGAGGAGAGGGTTCGACACAAGAGATCTCGAGACAAGTCTACCAGTTGTGGTCTTGACCGAGGAGAGGGGGAGACGATACATTTATTATCGAAGTCACCCTTGGTCTCCAAACGCCATATCCTCTCTCAAGCCAACGGTTGCCCCTCTAGTGCGGCGTGCTGTAAGGCAGGCCCGCCTCTCCCAGGCAGGTCGCGTGCATCTTTTTGTCCGGAGGACCCCTGACGAATCTGGAAGGGTCCGCCTGTTAGAGCTATACCCACCTGAACCCGCCTGAACCCGCCCGAAACAAGCAGCTACCAGAAACCCAGAATCCATAGACTCGCCCGAGCACATACTAAATAGTAGTAGGCATCCTGAAGAAGAAGGTACAGAAAAAGGTTGAGCTGGTCACTTTAGAATCATGTGTCGTCAATAATCAAACAAGACGAGGACAAGATGCACATTGCATGTTCCATAAGAGGATTATCTACTGCAGCACCATCGACAGTCGGATGTAACGCTCTATCATCTCCCGCGTCGACTGCAGAGAAAGTGGCTGCAAACCGGCAGCCACAGACCTGTGACACTGTCGTGACACTGTCGTGACAGGGGTTGTCCTGCCCGGACTAGTCCAAGGATTGGAGGGGCAGCTGAGGGGCAGCCCGCAACGTCGGTGAGGCTAACAACGACGACACGCCGACACGACGACATCTCTCCTGCAAACGACTCGCGAACTGCACCTACCTGCCTAACAGCCTAAACGGGAAAGCCAATTACCCTTGCAGAGACTCGACATACACACTCAATTGCTCATAGAGCCTCAACCTATTCTGGTCTCCTCCCAAACATCTCAACATGTCCTCAGCCGACCCCTTCGACTCGGCCCTGTAAGCTCCAGCCCAACCCCTGAGACCTCACCGCAGCTATCATGGCCACGAGCTAACAGCTCCCAGCGACCTCCTCCGCCGCCTCAACCCCAAGCACACCCAACGCAACCTCGACTACATCATCCGCCTCGCCCCGGACCTGACAGAGGACCTGCTCTCGTCCGTCGACCAACCCCTGGTCGTCAAGCGCTGCAAACAGTCCGGCCGCGACTACCTACTCTGCGACTACAACCGCGACGGCGACTCGTACCGGTCACCATGGTCCAATCAGTTTGACCCGCCCCTAGACGAGGCCGGCCCGGGTGGCGTAGGTGCAGGAGGAAACGAGGGCGCAGGCGAGGGCGCTGTGCCCGGCGAGAGGGTCCGGAAGATGGAGGTCAAGGCCAACGAGGCCTTTGATATCTACCGTGAACTGTACTACGAGGGAGGCGTGTCCTCCGTCTACCTATGGAACCTAGACGACGGATTCGCAGGCGTGGTGCTGTTGAAGAAGTGTAAGCTCACCCATCCCCTTGTTTCCCAGCCGAGGGAGCACCGAACAAGCGAGCAGGAAGCGAGACACGTCTCTCGCTCTCCGCTCACGACTATTGAGAGAGCAAAGCTGACACCCGTCTCAGCCTCCCCCTCAGGCGGCAGCTCCTCCGGCGTATGGGACTCGATCCACGTGTTCGAGGCGAGCGAGCGCGGGCGCACGACCAACTATCGCATGACCTCGACCGTGATGCTGTCGCTAGCAGCGACCAACAGCCTGGCCCTGGGCGAGATGGATCTGAGCGGCAACATGACGCGGCAGATCGAGCAGGAGCTGCCCGTCGATGCGGACGAGAGCCACATCGCCAATATTGGGAGACTGGTCGAGGACATGGAGCTCAAGATGCGCAACCTGCTGCAGGAGGTGTACTTTGGCAAGGCGAAGGATGTCGTGGGGGATCTGCGGAGCGTGGGAAGCCTGAGTGAGGGCCAGAGGGATCGGGATGCGCAGAGGGAGATTATCGGCAGCATGCGGAGGTAGCCGCCTGCCGGCCTAGAAGATGGCTTGGTCGTTTCTGTGTTTTTCGAGGGCTCTTGCGTTCGGCTGCGAATCTACGACATGGCGTCTGACCTGCAGCATCTGCTCATCTGATGCGAGGCATATTGACTTTTGGAGCACAGGACATGTGTGCGTGCGTGTGTCATGATACAGCTACCTGGAGAAGAACGAGAGACATGAAACGGCGTTCGTGCTACACGGCTGCCTTGGGAAACGAGCTCTTTCTTCCCCTCCTGCTCCCCGCGTCGTGTGTCAGCAGATGTAGTATGTACTTGCAGCGGATCTTTCGGACGTGAGATGAAGAGACGCATGTTCGAAACCTTGGACGATGTATGACTTGCCTACAAGCCGCCACGGTACCGCCGGTATTTCAAAGTTTGGGTACGTAGTCACGCAAAGTCTGCTTGAGTATTCTTCCACTGTGCATCTACTGCCGGCAACATTGCTTCTATTTCTCTCTCTTTCTCACTCTGCCTTTCCGCTTTTCTTCTTCTTTTGTTGGAGTTCGAGGTTCACAGTTTCTCCGGTCTCGGGTCCTGGCCGTTCTATGGTATGGTGCCCGTGACTTTTCCGCACCTGGATAGAGAAAGGAACAATGAAAGCAAAACACATGTGGCTGTAGCCGAAAAACTGCGCCAGGAAGACGGTGTCCCGAATGCTTGTCTTTGCCCTGCGGCTCAAGTGCTCAAGGCAAACTAACTATATGGACAGGCAGTGGACAAAGCCTTTGGTTTACAATCACCATCCCGAGCCACGATCCCCTTGCCATTTGGCACTCACAGCCTGGACTCGTCGTTCTGTCTCCCTGGGCGCCACAACGCTGACGGTGTAGCGTAATGGCAGAGTCACTGACATGCATAAAGCCTATGCAACACCCTGGGCTGTGTGTATAACAAAGTTTGATTGGGGGGGGGCGTCTGTTGTGTTTCCCCTGGATGCTGTCCATCCTCTCGGTCTCCTGAGCTGACCCCTCCAAAAAGGGTAGAGTCTTGTGCACAATGGCGAGCTCATCAAGCCTGCAGCTCGCGTAGAAGGAGGAGACTGGTAATGAGTCGAAAGGGACTGGCCCCATTCCCTGCCCGTATCTTGGCTTGAAAACTTGCCGCGCGCTCGCGGTCAGATCAGAGAGGTTCAAGCTCCCGGGTATTCCAGATAGACTTCGAGATCAACCAGGGTTGAACATTATCTGGCATGATAAAGATGAGGCCAAGATTCAAAAACGTATACTCAGGCTGTATGAGGTATGTGTAGAAGCCGAGGACTGTGGTCTAGAACTTTGACTTCCAGATCCGTGGATGACCTCCTAGTATCTGGAGGTTAAGAGGATCAGGCCAAGTGAGACTTCACAAAGCCCACGTCGACTTATCCATATTGAACATCTCCAGCTAGGTCACCGCAAGCGGAAGGACGTTCGTCACCTTGCACGTTCTCGGTGAGCCCGTCTCCAGCCTGGCTCACTAGGGCGTCCAGCTGGTTTGACCGCCAGAGACCAATGCTCCGGTACATACCGACCGGTGTTGCCGGCAGAAACCATTCGCATGTGTCGCGCTGGTGATAATCGGAGAATTTTGTTCGCCCAACAGACGGCGAACACGTTCCTCTCCACAAAGGAGCCCCTCGGAAGCACAACGCACATGATAAGAGATTTTCAACCATGCGCGCACACCACGAAATGAAGGCCAAGAGAATAAGTAAGGCAGAGAATAGGGACCTGCTTTGCATCCGCCCGCTCCGAGATGATCGTCTCGTGTCGTGGCCCAGCCCAGGTATTTTTAGGATGCGGCGAAGTGGTGGAAAGCGCGTTGCATAGACGCCTCCCTCTTTAGGGCCACGATGAAGGCATTCTGCTGCAGACTCCTGCATGGGGAAATTGCATGGTGGACAAACAGGCACCTGCATGAACGCAAATTTTTTTCTTCTTATTTTTTCTTCTTCAGCGTCTCCAGAAAAAAAGGGCTGAAAAGCTGCCAGCCAGTTTCCGAATAGGCCTTTTTCAGTTCCCCTGCATCCAATAATGTCGTCACGGAGGAATGGGGCCGCATGCCGCTGTGTGGATGTTCTGCATGGGATCTCCCGCCAACGTTGCTGCTCTCTTGATGATGAGGTCTAGGCGGTCGCCAACGTGGCGCGTGCGGTGTCACGAGGTGTTGACAAATCATCTGATTGAGCATAGTCATGATACTCGGTTGTGCTCCTCTTGTTTTAGGGTATGACGGACGGATAGCGAGTGCCTTGGGGGCTCCGTTGGTTGCAGGATTACAGCAGGCCAAGAAGACTACCTGACAGATATCAGAGCCTGTTCCAAATCAGATAAATCTTGGTCCCGTTGGAGCAATTCCACGGAAAACTTCTAGAAGGTCTGGAGAAGGGCGGCAGGGCGGCAGGGGGAACGGGACAGGCGAAGATTACGACGGAGAGGGCCGGGACGCTAAACCTCGCAAGGGTGAACGCGTGCTGGCTGCACCCCTGAACATCTCGAAGTGGCGAGGATGAGCTGGGGATTGTGAGAAGGGAAGGGGGGGGGGTTGCCTCACATCTTTCGCCGCGACCTTCTCCCGCTTGTTCGACGCATGGTGCTGGGGGGGGGGGTTGAATGGTCGACTAGGTAGCCCAGTCTGCCAGTTCTAACGCACGCTTTTGAAACTGCTGTGGGCAGATGCAGGTATGCTCTTGAACGGCTTGAACGGATACGCCGCGAGCCAACAGGGGAGATGGCATCACGGTAACTCGGTACACCATCCGATGTGCTCGGTGTCCTATACCGAAGGACGGACAAGAATGACCATGTGTGTTTCTTTCTGCCCTGGGGTTGCAGAATCTCTGGGACTAGGATTCGTAGTACCACTTGGCATGTTGCCTTTTTGGGAGAGCTGCAGTGTCACGGCACGAGACGACGGATCATACATTACCTAGGTGGAATCTGTAGATCATCAAAGTGCCATGTTCCGCGGAACGTTGGTCCTGCGAATGTAAGGGGCGTCGTGCCAATTTATCTCGGGTTACGCCAGAGCTCCCAGAGGTCCCAGAAGCTGGACCGGCGCAGCATGGTCAATTTGCTGCGCACCGAGGGTCCCGGTGTGTTGGACTGGCGAGGGTGTTCAAGTCGCGGAGTCAACCCATTCTCGTTATATGTCACATCCGACCGTGGTCTCGACAAAGGTTGGATATGTCCGCAAAGGGAAGGCCATGGTGCCACACTGCAGCAGGCAGGCGAGAGACTTGAAGGAGATGGAGACTTCCTCGTCTCCGGCCTGCCTCGACAACTACCATTCCCGGTGGAGGACGTTGCGGGATGCGTACCTGCGTACCTGCGTACGGAGTACGGAGTACGGATATGTTCACAGTAGTTCGATACCCGGGTACCTCCTACGGTACATAGTACTGTGGTACTATGGTAGTTGGTGGTGGGATTCCCGGACAGGTCTAGTGCGAGGTACATGCACTAGGGGTATCCCGCGTCTGCCGTGTCCAAGTTGGGGGCTCTTCTTGTTTAAATCTCCGGATCCATGTCCTTAATTCCTTAAGACCATGCCAATATGCTGCACCAGGGTCATCTGGTCCTCTTTTGGAACGACAAGTCCTTGCGTCGCTTGCCGTCATCTGGTTCAGCTGACGGCGGAGACAAGTGCTGGACGAACGATGCGAGCATTGAAATACGGACCGTCCCAGGTCAGACAAGGTTGAGAGCTTCTTCAACGCGGTCGCTTCTCGGTCGCTTCGCAGTCGCTTCGCAGTCGCTTCTAACTTGCGCATAAAGGAGGATCCACTCCAGACCTGTCCTGAAATCGACCGCCCACCCCAGCCAGCCCTGGAGCTCCTCTGCTTCAGCTCAACAAACCCAGACACACACACACACACACACACACACACACCCACCCACCCACCAGACACACCCCTCTTGGCCCTCGAACAGCAGGCTCCTCACATTCGGGCTGCTGCGTCTCTCATTTAATTGACCTCGACAATCCTCATCAATCTCGGTCGGACCCGTCGCCTCCACGGATCCGCGCCCCGAGCACGGTGCCTTTCCGAGCAGCTCTCCCAAAATCTCTCTGCCTGCCTGCCTGAGCTCAAAACCTGGATCGACCGGACCGCACTCGAGGATTGTAGCTTTAATCTCGCCTATCCTCTTTGTAGCTCGGCCGGCTGCTCATCTCCATCCAGTTTTTCCTCTCCCTCTCTCTCTTGATCAACCGGCCCCGTCCGACCTGTCACTGCTCGAGATACCAATCCCACCTTCTTCAGCATTGACAAGGGATCTTCGAGTATTTACCGGCAATTCCCATGCTCTGTTCGAACCGATTGGACAGTGGTTCAGCATCCGAACTTGATCATTTTCGGGCATCACAGATAGCTTGACGTTGTCGAAACCGACCCTGGACCAAGGACCCTCCTCTACTCCTCACGAGTTACATCGCGAACACAACCCCGCCCACCTCTGGTTCTGCTTCTACCTACTCCTGGCATACACTTGGACCACTCGCACACCCCCCCCCCTTTCAAAACCTCGATCTGATCATCCTGCCTCTCTGTGCTTCCACCTGAACCTGAACCGAGCGCTAGGTCTGATCGGTCCAGCTTCCTCAACAACAGTGTCCTTGCGCAAGCCCCCTTTTCTGCCTCTCTCTCTCCTCGATTGGCTCACCATGGCGGAGAAGCCCTCGGTCCTCATCATCGGAGGGCTGGGATACATCGGACGGTTCCTGTCCCTCCACATCCACAAGAACCACTTGGCGTCCGAAGTTCGCGTCGTCGACAAAGTCTTGCCGCAGCTGGCATGGCTGGCCCCCGAGTTTGACGAGGCCTGCGCTGGCGACAAGTTCATGCAAGCGGATGCCAGCAGAGAACGTGAGCAACCTCCCTCTCCATCCTGCACCTGTCGGCTGCCCCTCCCGTTCCCTCCCATTTCTCCGCGCGTCCCCAGGAAGGGCCCGCTAACACGTCCTGCTTCACCCGGACTACAGAAGCGCTAGCCAGGATATTTGACCGGAAAGATGGGAAGCAATTCGATTACGTCTTCAACTGCGGCGGCGAGACCCGGTACTCACAGGAGGACGAGGTGTACAAGCTGCGGTCATTAGAGCTGTCCCTGGCTGTCGGCAGGGAGGCGGCCAAGCGAGGCGTCAAGGCCTTTATCGAGCTCAGCACGGGCATGGTGTACAAGTCAGACTCGGCCGCAAGCAAGGAGACCGACAAGTTGAAGCCGTGGAGCAAGATTGCAACGTTCAAACTGAAGGCCGAGGAGGAGTTGGCCAAGACTCAGGGGTGAGGACCTCCCAGTTCAGATCTACTGGGAAATGTGCGTTCGAGTGGTAGGCTGACAATGCTCTTCTCTAGACTCAACCTCGTAATTATCCGTCTCGCCCACGTCTACGGGCCTTACGCCTCGCAATGGGTCGCAACAGCGCTGTGCATGGCACGCACCTACCAGGCGCAGCAGGAAGAGATGAAGTGGCTGTGGACAAAAGAACTGCGGACGAACACGGTGCACATTGACGACGTGGTGCGGGCGATATGGGCCGTAGCGGAGTGGCAAGCGGCTGGCAAGAAGAACTGGGACGATAAGGCCATGGGCGGGTCCGTGCCCATCTTCAACGTCGTCGACAACGGCGTCACAACCCAGGGCAAGATGGCCGAGCTCATTGGGCAGATCTTTGGCATCAAGACAGGTTTCCAGGGCACGCTGGTTAGCCAGTTTGCCAAGCTCAACATGGACTCCGTTGTCGAGGATGTCAACGACGAGCTGCTGGGCCCGTGGGCTGAACTCCTTGAGAAGGCCGGCATCACAAGACCTGGACCCTTGACGCCATACATGGAGAAGGAGCTGCTCAAGGACACCGACTTGAGTATGGACGGGAGCAGGTTGGAGAAGGTGTTGGGCTTTGAGTACTCGAAACCCACGATCAGCAAGGAGCTGCTGGAGGAGGTGATTGACAGTTACAAGAAAATGAAGTGGTGGCCATAGCGTCGGTCCACCCATCAGCAAAGAAGAACCAGTGACAAGGACTAGTGAAGGACTAGGCCCTGGACATCGACAACTTAACGAGCAAAATCCAACCATCACCCTCAACCGCCACCATCCAGTACCCACCAAGTCGAGAAGAAAAGAGCAGAGAAAAGAGAGACACAGAGACACACACAGAGAGAGAGAGATGGGTGGAGAGGAAGGACGGGAACGCGGACGAGGAACGGCTACTTCACTTACCACAACAAGATGTGGCCTGTGTAACGATGGCTTTTTGGATTATACTCATGTGGTGAACCTCTTTTCCTACCCTCCATATTGTAACACCAGGATATCCATTTCTTTTTCTGGTCTACTCATAACGTCCACCCTTCGGATCAGCTCAGGAGGAGGGAGAGCGCAGAGGAGAGGGAGGCTGGGTGTGCATATTTATGGGCAAAAATGTCGGGGAAAGAATTTCAACGAGAGCATCTGCGAGACGAAGGGGGAGGGGGGCGCGTTTGAGTATAGCTTGGAGAGGGAAGGTAATACAGGCACAATATATACAACTGTAAAACTATCGTGATGAACAAGAGAGTGGCACTGCTCGAGCATTTTTCTTCTCCTTTCTCTTATACAATCTGACTGGTCGCTGACACGCTTTCTTTCTTTTTCTCCTTTCCCCCCCTGCCGCGTCGATCATGGCAGCGTACCATTCGGTCTGTCGGTGTACCATTGGGGCTGTCTTGCATGGTGATCATGCCATGCCATGCGCAGCACCTGTGATGCTGCGGCGCGCGTATTTAGGCGCTTGGTCTGATCAGAGTGTATCCGTACCTACATACCTATCATAGTACGCCGCTGGCCAATTCCACCAACCACGTCTTGCACGCCAGGACGCATCGATTTCTTTTCCAGATGCCCTCGTTGTCGCACGTCGACTTGCCCGCTCGCCCACTTTCTCGGCTTCCCCCGCTCCGCCCGGCTCACACCAGCTTAGGTAGGTAATTTGCAGACCCTCGTCGTGCGTCTAGTCGATGGGGTCCTGGATGGATTCGACATTCACGGTCCGAGATTTCCCCTTCCCTGCATGCGACAGTACAACATAGGTTGAGGGGCGGGCACATGTGAAAAGAGAATGGGGTTCTAATCACGTCGAGGATTGCCAGGTACCTGAATCGGCAAGCCCGTTGGAATAGAGCTGTAGCGTCCCCCCTTCGGGGCCCACGGGCTGAAGCTGCAACGCGCTGCTGCTACGGAGCTCTATGCCTTCAGCCTGTAACGAGACCGGTTAGCAATTGAGCGGGGATACATATGTATATCAGCAATTGAAGAGGCAGAGGTCCGGGGGGGGGGGTGAGGCGCTTAATACTTTAAGGATCGCTGGCAGGGGTGGGGGTGCTGCAGAGGCTCTAACCAAGCACACGTGAGTGATAACGGCTATGAGAGGCCGGACTAAATCATGGAAGACCAGGGCAAAGAATCATTAACATCGTGGAAGTGACTTCACTATTGTTCGGGACGTCCTAATCTGGGGAAGCAACAAAGGGTAATGTTCATTCCGATGTTGCTAAGCCCAGTGCTGTGGCTAGCATTCACTACGTCTACTTAGGGAGAACCGACTTATCAAGAGAGAAGGTTCAGCTGCGAATAGGTAGCTTACCGCAGTCCCACGCAAGAGGTAGGTACTTAGTAGGTAGGTAGAAGCTTAGTACCAAGGTAGTATTCCGCTTCCATATCCACTAAGCCTACAGGGAGGGACCTTCTCGCTCTACCTAAGGCGCTTATTAACATAGCTCGCCTGCTCGTGTTCCCAAACGATGAGAGCCAGCCCTCAAGCTATACATATGTGTAAATACTTAAGTATATAAGTCCCGTAGCTTCGAATGCTGGGGGCCCTTCCAATGGTGTTTACTATAGCAGCGAACCTAGTCGAGGATCAGGTCACCAACCTCGACGGCAGAAACGAATCACATGTCGAAAAGCTAGCTCAGCTAGTAATAAGGACACCCCTATCAAAATTCAAGATGACTACCATATCAAAGATTAGTGTTCACCATCATGTGACTTCCCCTCAGATAATTGGTGGGTTCCTACGGCTCCCTGCCCCGAACTGGCTAAAATTCAGCTATTTGTAGGTGATGGGACACGCATGACGGGCTGGGGACGATCATCTCGGCCATAAGGACTACATGCCTATGTTGGGGAGGGGCTCAACGCGCGGAAGGCTGTTATGTTTGAGCACCCCTTGCAACAACAATAACAACAGCAACAATAAATACAACGCCGAGCTCTTCAACAACAGTGGGTCGCCGCATCTTTTTGCTCTGGAACCACGCGCATCAGAGCTTCTTCCACCCATGCTGGCGTTCGACTGGCCGCACAAGACAGGGAGCCACGGCGATCGACCTGACGATCCTCCACCGACGCGTCAGGATCATCCTGTCGTACGCTGGTGACATGCGAGACGGGCGTTCGGAGCCATTATCAGCGCCGAGGATGTCTAGGACTAGGCGCGGCGTTTCTACTTCGACCTTACACTGTCAGGGAGGCCCGAGGTGCTCCCCCTGATCCTGGGACTCGCACGGCCGGGCCAGCTCTTGGTCGTGACCATCCGCACGCACCGGTGCCCAGCATACGAAGGTTTTTCGAGGAGTTTGAGATGGAGGGGGACGGAAGGAGGGGGAGCACCTGGGGGCGGCGGCGAACTTGCTCCCTCGTTTCGAGGGCAATTATGAGATTTGTTGAGGGAAGTTTCCGGAGAAGATGCGCACTCATAATCAGTACCATTTATGTGTAAGTCCATGACTGAAGTCAATAGAATATGTCGACCACAAACCACGCCAACAGGAAGGATTCCTATAATATACCTCGCCCCCGGCCCCCATCCGCTCCCCTTCCCGCCGTTGAGACTCACATGTCCACCTGATTCGCCCAGAATATCCAAAACAACACGAGGGCAATGACTTTGTCCAGTATGCTCAAAACGGACCGTGCCCCGCCTCACACCGATGCGCAGCTTCAGGTCCTGGACAGCCAATGAGCCTGCCGACATGCACAACTTGTGCAATATATTGGTTGCATTACCTTTAGAACTAAGCAGCAGCTTTGACTTTGACGAGGCACTGTAGAAGGAACTACAAAATGTGATTAAAAAAAATGGGCGGTGGGAAGACGTAGCAATGATATGTATGCTCTTCTCCCCGGTGGTTGGGGGAGCATAGTTAAGGAAAAAGAAGGCAAAATGAAAACATAGAACAGCCGGGATTCGCCAGTGGTCACCCACCTGACTACTAATCGGCCTCTTACGAGCTTGACTAGGGGAGAGCGGACGGGATCCCGTATTTTCTCGTAGATATGGTCCTATGTGCTAGTTTGAGTAAGTGCAGAGATTATAACGACAAATCAGCTCTACGTTGAATATCCGATCTCATATATGCCTAGAAAGAAAGACTCTTAAAGGTCCTATGTTATCCTGACATTGGTAATCTGGTCCTTATCTATTCTTCGTATCGGCTGGCGGACCCTGGAAATAGTAAACCGGATACAGCCGATACTATACCCTCCTCCTCTTCCACCATCAGCAACGGTTTAATTAACCAAAGCTATATATTTTTCTGACAAATTCTACACATCTAGTTCAGTCTACGGATACCTTATAGCAAAATCTAAAGCAAAACTCTTACAGTTGTCCGGAAACCGTAGCAGATATTAAGAGGTTGCTATTAAGCTATGACTGGTTTATTATCAAGAACGGATATTCGCATTATTTCCGTCGCCTGGCTAGTCTGAATTTTTTTTCTTACTAGCCCAGAAAAAGAGATCTGAGCCTAATAAGATAAACCCACGCTGCTACTTACCTTTTCCCATTCCTAAGAAATCGGAACTAGTTCCTTATTTCCTCGTTTTGATTTATAACCGTTCTTATGGCAGATTTCTTCTAGAATCTATAATACACTCGTCAGGTAGCATGCAACACTTGGTATAGGGGCTTAAGGGGCCTGTCAATAAAGAGGCGCGTCCATCCGCAAAACTTATGTTCAGAGCCCATCATTTTGCTTCTTCTCTATGCTGCTGCTCACACAATGCTCTTCGGTATATTGTCAAGCCTTGACTCAGAGGACATCGTCCTTCTTTGCAATGTCACCAAAACCCGCCAGAAGTGGCCACGAGATTGTGCCCAAGCCTACCAGCGGATACAAATGCAGAACCCGAAACGACGGGACGCATCTTCTTCCATCTTGGCGGAATGTCGTCCTGCTGCGTGAGGTCGTCCTGCACCACGTGCTGCATCACATCGTGCACCACGTCCTGTAACACGTCCTGCTGCTCCACACTTCGGAGCTGCGACATATGCTGCAACACTTTATCTCTTTCTTGCAATTTATCTTGCTGCGAATATGGCAACATGTTATCGAGTAGGACGTCGCTCGAGCTGAGTGGAGTTGGCTGGTAAGGACTCGGCATGTCAATGAGAGGGCTCGGTGCATCCGTGAGAGGACTTGGTGCTGGCGGGTGACTGTTCGTCTTGTGTAAGGAAGTCGCTGACCGGATCCGCCGTCGACATGGTCGATTGGCCCGGTGATAAGCTGTTTTGACGACCTGCTCGATGCGTGCTTTGTCGGGCTCCAAAGCTGTTGCTAGCTGGATCGCAGTTATCTGGCGATCTTTTACTGTGAAGTTCTCGAGGCGTACGAGCAAGTGTTATTTCCGGGTTCTATGAAGGACATAGCCTGAACAATTTGCTGCCCTCTCTCTTCATCAGCGTGTAGGCCCACTCCGCAGCAAGAAGATATCTCACAGCTACCACAGCTGCCATATGATATTGGTACTCCGTACCCCTTTGGGTTATTCTGTATTCTGTACTTGTGATGCAGCCTCTCACGCTAACCCTTTTAGGCTATGTTAAGTAAGGTTTATACTTCCCCCCAGACCGTTATGTGCACGCCCAGGAGTTGCCAGTTCGGTACAAATGAATTCGCCTCGTATTGAGTCGCAGCTGACGTCTCACCACGCCGACACTCCATCCTCTATCACATTAGGCGATCTTGCCACTATGCCAACCAGGACTGCTTTGACAGAGCGCAATATATCCAGAATGAATTGGTTGAGCAGTTAGGGCAGACGTGCCGAGTCGACATTTACGCTAACGGCGCGTGCGCCTTGGGAGCGCTTATGGCATAGTGACGAAGAGCCGCTGGAGCAACGGGTAAAAGCGACTAGACGCAAAATTCATATGCATATGACGGATCTGCTCCGGCTTGGACCAGAGGGCTAGGAGATACTCCGGAAGAGTGGACTTTGACTCTACAGGAGAGATATATGTCTGAAGGCAGGACCCTGTGGTTCGTATGCGGATGATCTCGCGTTCTGGATGGTGAAAGAAGGCATCTTCCAATTCCATATACTTAACCTCCGTACTAAAAAGTTTGGTCCGGTAGATAGTCCGTTAACTATAGCCTCGCTTGCTAAGGAAGACGACTATAGAGAGCGCTGGCCTAAAGCGCGCGAAAGCATCGAGCAGTGGATTCGCGACATTACCCGCATAGGTACGTGAAACTTCCTGTCTCCGACATTTCCTCTGATGATATGACCTCTAGGGCCCGCACAGCAATATCGCCTTCCTGTCAGTAGAAGGGATATCTATGCCACGCGTGCAAGCCGACGTCTCGCGGGGCTACCCCCGGAGTTAGATGCTGGAGCTTCCGGTCCTCCCAACATAGGTAACGCCCCGGCCACCTGCAGACTAGGCGTGCGGGTTATGTACAGGGTGGAGCCCCTGCGCTTTGCAGCTTATAGTCCGTTTGTTGCTTCGTTCTCCCTCCGAGACGCGAGACTAACGTGTTCTAGGCGCACCCGCCATAATAGGGTCTCTCTTGGTAGCATCAGCGGGATAGTTGGTGTTCAAGAATTTTAAAGCACCATGCAAGGCCATAAAATAACTATTCCAAGCGGCCGCCCTCCGGATGCCGCGGGCTAGGGTTAGGGTTAGGGGTATTTTCGGGTTGGGTTCTGTAATATGTTCTGAAAATTGGAGCAGGGCAATCCCAGGCGATTTGCGGATAAATTAGATACGCCCGTAGGGCTTCCAGAGGGCTTCCGGAAGGCGGCCGGCGCCGGGCCGCTTGGAATGGTTACCACACCTAGGCACACTCAGTTTGCCCAGGTGTGGCCATATGTGCAAGTAGTTGTTCTTAGGGGACGTATCTCAAGTCTCTGAATTGACTGTTTTTCTCAAGGGCTTCCCTTTGAAAATCTATCAACTGCGAAAACTCGATTTTTTCTAGTGCAGCGGCCAGTGGCCGTGCCACTACCCACGCCACACGCTATGAGCCCGATCTGGTTATTAATATGTTTGACATATTGTTTTGCTCTCTTACTGTTAACGGCACTGTATGATCTTGGGTGTTAGGCTTTCGAGCATTCTCCATTGTATGAAGGAAACTGTCACAGCTTTTATAACTATATTAACAGCTTAAAGAACAACAGCCACCTAATATGTTTGACAACGGCTGAATCTGCCAGTCCGTAGTGTCCTGGATCATCACATCTTCGCCGTCCTTGATGCACTGCGGACATGAGAACGGTTGCGAGACTATGCGGCCATTTGTCGGATACGTTTCAAAGGAATTGAAAACTGCGCCAATGATCTGAACATATACATTTCAATAAAAGTGCATCTTTGGTGTTAGCGTGGGCGATTAAAAATGTTGATGCAGTATGGTTAAGGTTTTGGGGGGGGGGTTGTGTTTTCCGCCCCAGATCACATGCCGAGCGAACGTCAGAATCCTGGAAGCCGACATATTCATCGGTGAGATGGGCAGTCTGCTCCTGACATTTTCGAATAATCGGATGTTGCTGACTGGCATTTGAATAGTCAGACTTCGCATAGAGGAGGCCCAAATTCAAAGAGACTTTTCCGGCGTCGTGCTGGTGGAATCGTTATAACTTATAAGGTTGGTTTTTGGTTCATCAAACCCATCAACAAATGTATTGCGACATCCCGAGGCATCAAAAATCATATTCTTTCGCCCAGGGTATTGACTGTACGTACCGCTGCAGAATCCGATACCCCTCGACTAGCAAACGTATGATCTCCATTGCTCCCGCCCCAGGAATCGACCCTTTGTATCTGCTCACCATCTGCTGTAAACAGCCCCACTCGGCGCCTCATGACGGAGTCCTGTGAAAAGGTACTATCTGCTTGCACTCATCCCCTATACTTCTAACAATTCAAATTGGATTTTGAGCTTTACACCGTCCTGAAAAGACATAGTCCCGATTCGCACTCTGCGGTGGACGTCATAGCGCTCTATAGCTTGAGGTAAGCTTTCTGGCAGAGCTCCACCTCACCCGCCTTCCTCTCACGCTCTGACCCGGACCTATATCCAGGAAGAAGACATACAACTTCTCACACAGACGAATTGCTCAGGATCAACAACTTTTTCCTCTCAATACAAAAAGCTTTGCCTCGGATCTATCATCATGGCCGCTCCACCATCCAAGACCCTCCGTGACCTGAACGGCACCTGGGTTCTGGTAAGTGCCTCATCTCAAGCAGCCCCAACAGCCACGCCCAACCAAACTATACTGGCCTGATAGCTGCCGCTGCTCTGCAAGCCTCCGCCTCCGCAAAAGAGCTGACCATCCCCAGAACAAAACCCTCTCCGACAGCCCCGACGCCGGCCTCGCGCTGCAAGGCATCGGCTGGCTCACGCGCAAAGCCATCGGGCTTGCGACGGTGACCCTGCATATCAAGGAGTTCGAAGACGATGCCAAGATCACGCACTGCGACATCCAGCAGACCGCGACGGGCGGGATGAAAGGCACCACCGAGAACCGCACCTTCGACAATGCGTACCGCGAGCACAGCGACTGGCTGTTCGGCAAGGTCAAGGGCCGCACCCAGTGGATCTCGTCCCCCGCCGAGATGGGCGACGACGCCTTCCTGAAGAGCAACTGGGTCGACGGCACCAAGGAGTGGGTATATGCGTACGTCGAGAGTCTGGACAATGGCTGGACGGCGACGCAGACGTGGGGCTTCCAGCTCGTCAATGGGGAGCGGAGGTATGCGCGCAATGTGATAGTTGAGAAGAAGGGGGAGAGGGTTGAGTTTAGGATGATCTATGACTTCGTGTCGGAGTAGGTATAGGCTCCGCTTTGGGAGGTCGGGACCATGGCTTGTGTGCCTGTATTAATTGGCTGACATTCCTTTCCTTTTTCGGCTGGTTGATGTGTTACTGCGGGAGGCTGAAAGGATCAACGGACGGGCTCGTCAGAAACCTAGGTACACTTTCGGAGTGTTTTCATGCTTCTTTTGATAATGATACTACACTGGCAAGTATTCTGTCGCTCGACATCCCACACCCGGCGGAGTCCACTTCAGTGTTGACGTTGGGTTTCGAAAAGATAGCTTTCTTCATCGATCCTGCGCTTATGCTGAGGAATGAGTTGTCTCCTAAGTTTCCCGACCGTGTCCTGTTGAATGGACGAATCTCCCCAGCCCCAAATTTGATCACATCCCGACGAACGCCCGTAGATGAATATGCATTCGACATGCCATGGGCGCCTCCCTTGCTCTATCAGGGTATCTTTCTTTGGCGTTCTTTTCAGCGGCCATCTCTCGGCCTAGGCGATCTACCCTTTCGGCTCCATGGCGCCTAACCATCCCCACCAAGTTTGCCAAACGACTTACAAAACACCGCCTCGACTCGACCTCCGTAACGACCCCTGGAAGGAGAGTGCGCTCAGTTCCCGTCAGCCCCTAAGCCGGCCTCCTCTTCACGAAGTCTTCCAAGTCCGCCCTTGTCGCCACACCAAGCACGAATCGCCGGTTGTCATCCGTGACCACCGCAAAGTCCTGCTTCTGGCCGCCCGTCGCGGCGCCCTCGAAGAAGGCCTCCAGCTCCTCCAGCGGCGTGTCCATCGTGATGACCTTGTACTTCTTGCCCTTGCGTTGGAACCGGGTCATGGCGCTGGAGATGGGGTCCTCGGGTTTTGCCTTCCCGCTGTCGAGGACCGACTGCAGATTTGGAATGCTGATGTAGCCGAGCAGGGAGCGGGTCTCGCTGTCGACGATGGTCAGGTGCGTGTAGTCGCGCTCGAAGGCGAGGTTGAGTGCGAGGGAGATCGGGTCGGAGGGCGTGAGGGAGAGGGCGGCTGGGGGTTGGAGGTCTTCTACTGCGGCCTATGGGTGGATTGTGTCAGTAATGTTATCAGTTTTGTTGAGGTAAGAAGCATATTCTCGTCTCGGTAACCAACGTACCCCGCGGTATCGAGATGCCCACTTAGACACGAACGGTGCTGAGCTGGAGGGCTCAGCTGTGTTCGTTGGAGCTTGTGCCACTACTCCCGTTGCCATGATGTATCACGAGTCGACTCGATAGAAATGTGTTGGGTAAAGTGCGATTTGTGAAGCTAGGGACTTTGGTCGAGATCTGGGTTGATGATGTTCTTGACAGGTGATGCACTCACTGGCAGAATCCCAGCGAAACAATGGAGACGATTAGAATCGATTAGCGGGAACTGTGGGGCTGCCGATGGCGGATGGGGCGTCGATCTCCAGACACGCTCGGCCGAGACATCTCTTCTCTCAACCCCGTTGGCAGGCGACAAGTGCAGTGAGGTTTGGGAAAGCACCCGTCGTCAATTGAAGTTCTATTGACCACGGAATCGTATACGTATTCACGTGGCAGCTATGGCAAGGAGGCGAGGAAAATAAACTCAAAACCTTCAACACCACCGATCATCTTGATGTCGATGCGAGCGAACCCCGCCGACGTCATTGGGGATTGGTGGTCACACACTTGTCACAGAGGAATCAAATGGCCAGCGTCGACCGCCCACATGCAGCTGACGTGATGGGAGGTCGGGTTGGAGAGTGCTGACCCTCCAGACCTTGTCCCTCTCATCTCCTTGTCACACGTCCTATCTCCAGCTCCCCAGATAGTGAGTCTTCTAGACTTCATCTTCTCATTGATACTCTGCCTCCTCTGCGGTGTCCTCCCAATACGCCTTCCTACGGTGAGTTTTCGCCCCGTTCTTGAATCCTTCAAGACAAGTGAGACCCGTGCAATGTCAATACCCCGGTGCGAGATCCTTCGGCGCGGTCTGCTCCCGTTAACTCCCGACCCCGGATATAAGCCTAGGTGTCAACCTCAACCCGGGTCTATTTATGCCGCATTCCAACTTCCTTTCTTCCACGGAGCAATTCTCAAAAAGATTGCTCTCTTCATTGTCGCTCAGCGAAGTCCGTCTCGAGCAGTCGGACTGCACGATATCAGCCCTGCCCGAGAGGCTCGGATTGCTAACGGTATTTCAGGCATCTATGTGAGAGTCAACAGTTGGGCTTGACATCATGTCGCACCTCTACCCTCGCTATGAGGTCCTTCAAAAGACCTTCTCTAACCCGCCTCATGATGGGGTGAAGCCGCGGGTCACCAGGGCCACTCCGTACCAAGCTCGCATGGACCTCTACTCTGCCTATTCGTCTGTCGAGGATAAGGCAAAGAAGCTGTCCGCCGAAGCTAGTGCTGAGTTCAACAAGGCTTCTGCCGCGGCTAAGGCCAAGACTGGCACGATCGAGTTGTATTCTGGACAATACTACGCTGCTTGTACATTTGGTGGGCTGCTGGCCTGTGTATGTTACAAGACCGGGACGTCTCCCTAGGATGAAGATGCTGACCTGATTCTTAAGGGCCTGACACACACGGCTGTTACACCGCTTGACGTTGTCAAGACTCGGCGACAGGTCGACTCCAAGTTGTACACTGGCAACTTCCAGGCCTGGGGCAAGATCTACCGGACTGAAGGTTTCCGTGGCATACTCACTGGATGGAGTCCCACCTTCTTCGGCTACTCTGCCCAGGGTGCATTCAAATATGGGTGGTATGAGTACTTCAAGAAGACGTATGCGGACCTTGCTGGTCCCGAGAACGCGTACAAGTACAAAACCAGCCTCTACCTCGCCGCGTCTGCGTCCGCCGAATTCCTCGCCGATATTGCCCTCTGCCCGTTCGAAGCCGTCAAGGTCCGGATGCAGGCAAAGATCCCGAGTCCTTATGCTGGGACATTCGACGGCATCAGCAAGATCGTGTCTGCGGAGGGTTTCGGCGGCCTGTACAAGGGGCTTTACCCGCTCTGGGGACGACAGATTCCGTACACCATGATGAAGTTCGCCTCTTTCGAGACTATCGTGGAGATGATCTATGACCGCCTGCCTGGCACCAAGAACGACTACTCAAAGGCTCAACAGACGGGTGTGTCCTTTGTGGGTGGTTACCTAGCGGGTATCCTGTGTGCCATCGTTTCTCATCCAGCGGATGTCATGGTTTCCAAGCTGAATGCTTATCGCGAGCCGGGCGAAGGGTTCGGAACGGTGGTCTCGAGAATCTACAAGGACATCGGATTCCGAGGACTGTGGAACGGTTTACCCATGCGGATCGTTATGATCGGAACTTTGACTGGCCTGCAATGGATGATCTATGTGAGTTCTCTCTGTCACTTGGTAGCTTGTTTGCTGCCTTGCCGGAAGACAGCAGTAGCAGAACAGCTTGCTGACAATGTTCACAGGACTACTTCAAGATCTTCATGGGCTTCCCTACCACGGGTGGTGCTGCTCCGCCTGCTGAGCAAAAGAAGGAGTGAAGAGTTTAGTTTGTACTGTTTCATGGCCAAGGGAGTTGTGCCTGTTATCCCAGAGAGGATGAGTGGGTGGAAGACGCCGTGGTGTTCCTACAGTCCAAAGAATATAACAAATGGCTGCCTTTGCAAGCTTTCAGTGACCTGCAATACATGAGTAATTATCCAAGGGGCATTTGAATCGATCATGTTCTCAATACGTAGTAAGAAGTTGTTATATCTGGATTTTGTTTGGAATTTACCAGCTACCGCCCCGCCCCGGGGCCAGCTAAGGTGGTGTTTAGGGTGGGGGCCCCGCCCTGACTAGCGCATGGGCCATCTGCTGCTGTATCTAATCGCATTTGGCAGACAGGGAGGCTTCTTCTCCAACTGCAACAAAAAACAAAAAAGTAATCGCACTCTGCTCACCATCCCTCTCACTCGACAAGATCAGCCAAGATGGCGGAGCAACCAGTCGCGGAGGTCTTCACCTTCCCGACGGACCCAGCACAGTTCGAGAATGATGATCGCATCTCTTTCTCCAAGCTGGACAACAAGTACATCGCCGTGCAAGAGTCTGATGGCACCGAATTCGAGTTCGACGCGCAGCTGAGACGATGGATCCCTCTGGCAGATGAGGATGAGGAAGCCCTCATACAACAGCAACAAAGCGCCTATGGTGCTGCCTCATCCATGGATGTCCAGTCTGGCAATGGCAAGAAGAGAAAACAAGATGATCTGGAGGTAAGCGTTGCATGCTGGTCCAGTCCACTTGAGGCTGTCGCACGGTCCCTCAGCACGAGTCCTGTGGGCTTCCTCTTCCACGATGCACGATAGACGGGGCAAAGGAAGCCCACGAAAGAACCCAAAGCAGCAGTCGCAAGACCAATTGCTCAAGGGAAGAAAGGGTCTGGTGACACACTGACACACGCCCCGTGCTGCTCCAGGACCAGGACAACCCCGTCTCTTCTTCCAACAAGCGCAAGAACAAGAAGCAGGCCAACCAACCCAAGCAACCACCCCAGAACAGAGCCATCTATGTGACTGGCCTCCCACTTGACGTGACCGTCGACGAGGTCGCTGAGGTCTTCAGCCGCAAGTGCGGCGTCATTGCCGAGGAGATCGACAGCGGACGGCCGCGCATCAAGCTATACACCGACGCCGAGGGAAACTTCAAGGGCGACGCGCTCGTCGTCTTCTTTAAGCCCCAGAGCGTCGACATGGCCATCATGCTGCTAGACGACACGCACTTTCGCTACAGCGAGTCCGGTCTCGGCTCGGGCAAGATGCGCGTGCAGGCTGCCGAGTCGAGCTACAAGAAGATGCAGCAGCAGCAGCAACCGGGCGAGGGTGAGAACGAGGGCAAGCAACAAACACAACAGTCAAGCAATGGAAGGGGTGGCGCTGGAAACAACAGCAAGGACCGCGATAAGATCATCAGAAAGACACAGAAGCTCTCCGCCAAGCTCGCCGACTGGTCGGACGACGAGGATGTCTACGTCCCTCCCGAGCAGCGCACCGGCAAGCGCGACAAGATGGTCATTCTCAAGCACATGTTCACCCTGCAAGAGCTGGATGAGGACCCTGCTGCGCTGCTGGAGATCAAGGAGGACATACGTGAGGAGTGCGAGAAGCTGGGTGAGGTCACCAATGTGGTGCTGTACGACCTCGAGACCGAGGGTGTCGTCAGCATCAAGTACAAGCGGCCCGAGTCGGCGGAGGCGTGCGTGCAGATGATGAATGGGCGGAGCTTCGCTGGCCAGAAGGTTGAGGCGTACATACCCAGCGGCAGGGTGAAGTTTCAGAAGTCGAAAGACAACGGCAACGAGGCTGGCAGCGAGGAGGATTGATCGAGACGGGGAAGTGAATATGCATATGCTCGAACACGATCATCGCCAATGGATAGGCAGGGAGGGCACGTTTGCCTGGGAAAGAGCGAGCCTCTCATGGTTCCCGGCTGATCTCTACGCGTCAATGTGATGGTGAGGAGCATCAAAGACACTTAGATCCAGTCACGCATCTGTGCGATGCGAATTCTAACCACCAATTCTGGAAACTTGGCGTCACATGGATAATCATCTCTGGTGCATGCAACGATTTAGATCTTTCAATGCCCAGCATGATAGCAGCCGGGACATGTGTGGAATCGTATTCCGGAGTGGTGTCTTAGCAACGTCACATGCAACCACATTCCCCCGAGCATGTCCGTCATCTTGCTTCTTCACGTCCTGCTTCCTTCTGATCGCAAATCTTGACACCTGGACCTTTTTGTGTTGGAAAAGATCGGTTGATCGTCTTTGGTTTCTTGTGTTTTTTCATGATCACTGGTGAAGAATTCCCTCATTACAGACGCCGCAAACGTGGAAGATGCAATTGGCCAAGCCGTCGAGACCCTATTTTCGAGCGGCGCTCCTGTAAACCCCTCCCAAAAGCAAAAGTTTCATCTTTTTTGTCTGCCCGTAGAGAGATATCCCGTTTTGTTCGTTCGTCTCGTTCGACCAACGCCTGGTGCCTTCATCCCCGTGGATCAAACAACCACCACCGCAGAGGTAGCGGTACATTTACCACACCATCTCGTGGGGCTTGTCGCCCTTGCGCAGGCTGAAGGAAGAGGCCAGGTAGCTGGCAAGGTGCTCCTCCTTCTTGATGTTGGCCAGCAGGGACTTGTCGATCGCCTTCTGGTCTGCTGCACGGCTAGAGGAGACTGCGCGCTTCTGTGTGCGAAAATTTGTCAGTTCCTATCTCTTGAATGAATGTCCCAATCCATGGTCACCCAGGACCCATATCCAATTCCCTCCATGGGTTCATTCTCGTGCTCGTGAGTCTTGAGGATGTTCGGGGATCGTCTCGTACCTCTGGCTTCTCTCCCTGCTTAAAGAAAGCCTCCTCGCCGGCCTTCTTCTCCTTGACCTTCTCACCGATGAAGTACTTGGGCTGGGCGACCTCGTCGATCTTCTTGGTGTCGACGCCGGCCAGGTCGACCTTCTTGGAGGTGGCGATGACGTATCGCGAGTTGACTCTTCGCAGGGGCACGCCGTTGATCTTGAAGGGGCCGGTGACGAGCAGGACGCCCTGGTCGAGGGTCTTGAGGAGGACGACGCGCTTGCCGCGGAAGCGGCCAGCCAGCAGGATCAGGATCGTGCCGGGCTGCAGGGTCGGGCGGGGCTGCCAGGCGCGGATGGACTTGCGGACCTGTTCGTGATGGGATTGTCAGTTGCTTGTATGGTGGGTTGGTGATAGCTGCATTCAAGTCCATATCCAATTCCACATCTGAGTCCCCGTCTGTACGGACCCACGTGTCGCGTTTCGATCACTGTCGTGCATCGTGTGTCGTGTCTGTCGCTGGTCGCATGTGTTCTATCGAGCTTCGTACGTGTTTTGATCGCATTGTCATGGATGAGCCACTTGACCATCACGTTGTTCGCCCAGATGTGGCCCGTCTCCACCAATTTTAACTCCCACAATGCTGTCGGCTTCTCGTGTGCCCACCAACGACCAAGCTTCAAACCTCCGTAAAGATCGTCACACGTACCTTGCGAGCCTTGGCCTCATCCTCAGCAGCGTACCACTTCTGGGCCTTCTCGGAGTGGTGAGGGACCGACCGCTCGCCCTTGCCGAACTTCTTGGTCTCAACCTTGGCCGACATTTTTGTGGTTGCTGGTGACGAAAAGGAGGGTTAGTTTGGTGAGACGGTAAAAAAAGGAAAAAAGAGAAGGACGAACAGGTAGGATGTCGTTTGGAGTGGTTGTTGTCGTTGATGGGAACCGGGGGCGATACCGCTCTAAGAAAATGGAGTCTCTTTCGCAAGAGAAAATTGATAGCCCGGTGTGTGTTGGGCTGGGAGGACCACGTGATATCGCTAGATTAGCGGGACGGAGAACGGAGACTGAGGGAGTCAGATTGGAAGCCGAAGAAGACGCTCTGACAGCTCGACGGACCGGCGCCAGCTGGTCAGGTAAGCAGGTAGATCCCTGTCGACAACACGTCAGGGACAGCAGCCTTCCTGCAACGAACGGAGCTGCATTCTCAGAGCTTCTATCAAGAATAACGTCCGAACGAACTTCCTACCTTCCAACGCAGCTCCCACGTCCCTCAACCTTCCCTAACACATCTTCCTCATACTACTTCATAGCCATACTGCGATTCTTTTCCCCACACACCCTTCAAAATGTCGATCCGGCCAATAATCACCTTCAAGGCCGGCATCTGCGAGGTTGATGTGAGTGCCCGGTCCCGAATCCCGCGATATACGTCCATCCATCTTCATATGCTAACAACCGGGTCAGCAATCATCCAAACCCTACAAGATCAAGCCTTCACCACGACCAGGCTATATCTATCTCTACCAAGCCTCCGATGATGGTGCGAAACTACCTCCCAACCACGATTACAGCCTGCCCCCGTGAATCCCAACGGCTAACTCCCCCGTTTGCAGACCTCCTCCACTTCTGCTGGCGCGAGCGCAGCGTCCCCGCCGATCAGCCCGAGCTCGACCTGACCATGATTCCCGGCGACGGTACCTTCGTGCCCGTGGAGTCGTCATCCTCCACCCCCGCGACCGCCAAGACCCAGGGCCGCATCTTCGCCCTCAAGTTCGAGTCCTCGTCGACGCGCCACCTCTTCTGGCTTCAGAGCCACCCCCAGAGCTCCTCCGGGGACCCCACCTGGCTGAGCCCCCGCGACCGCAAGATCGGTGAGGTCGTCAACACGCTGCTGCAGGGCGAGGATGTCGATGTCGACGCGGAGCTGGCGGCGGTGCGGGGTGGTGGCGGCTCCGGCCGCAGGGATGGCGACGGAGACGAGACTATGGAGGATGCCGAGGGCCGTGGTGGTGAGAGCCATGAGCCCGGTAGTGGCGGTGCCGGCGCGGACGCGACGGGTGGTGATGTGCGGGAAGAGGGTGAAGAGTCTAGGGAGGGCGGTGCCGATGGCGCAAGAGCGTAGGTCCTATCTCCCTTCCATGAGTGTCTACACATCACAGTCGCATATACACAACTGCTCTTGAAGATGGAAGTACACTATGCATGGTTCTTTTATAGAAGACAAAAATTCATCTGGCAGGGGGATCTCAGGCAAGAGCCGCAAGGCCAATAAACCAAGAACTAAAGCCGTGGGGGCATGGGTTGGCGTATTATTGATGTGTATGATTAGACATGATTTATGAGGAAATAATGGACTTCGCAGTCCCAGATACACCTCACATAACCCCCCACCCATCACCACAACGTCTCTCATGGTGATCATTTGCTAACAAAGCGCACAGAGCAAGCAACATGCCCGCCGATGCCCAAGCAGCAGTACGCAACTTCCTCGCATCCCTGCAAGGTGGCAAAGGCGGAATGCCCAGCGCTGCAACTCAACAATCCACCGAAGGCAAACTATACCCGCGCCTCAGCGACCTTCTCGAGACCTCCGTCACCATCCCCATGATCGCCGAAGCCGAGGAGGCCTACATCGACAACCTGCTCTCCTTTCTACCTCCCGTGGTTCTGGTGATCGCACAGCAAGGTGCGTCGTCCGGTGGCGACATCGAGAACGAGCCCTCGTCCGAGTCTGCGGCCGCGGCCATCGCCGCTATGAGTCTGTCGCAGAAGAAGAGCCTGCTGGAGAAGGTCCTGCGTAGCCCGCAATTCCACCAGAGCTTGGCGAGCCTGACGATGGCGATTCGCGATGGGGGGCTGCCCAGCATCTCTGAGGCGCTGGGGGTTAAGGTCGAGAATGGCGGGTGGGTCAGGGGTGGCAGTGTCCCGTTGGGAGGGGGCGACGCCGTGGAGGCTTTTGTGGAGGGGGTGAAGAAGAGTGTGCAGGAGAAGCAGTAGGAGGTGTGACTGTGCCTTGGCTTGACTTGCACATAGAGAGTACTCCTGCCTGCTTTGGGATGATAGAGATGCGGAATACCATGATGCGTTTGATACTCTGACTCTATGTCAGCGCAATCCGGACCCAACTGGTGGGATACCCCTGCCCTATAATGAACATTTCACTTATGCAGCAGACGGCAGCAAGAAGCCCACCAAGCTCACACCGTATAGGGTGGCTGGATTTGTAGCGGTGGACAGGCACGATCCGAAGACATATCATTGAAGCGCGAGACAGCGGATAGGAGGCTTCTTTGCCACTGAGCCCAGAGTGCACAAGCAGAACAGAAGAAGAAAAAACCAGAAAACAGAAAGGGTGCGCTTGGTCCAAGGTGGAGGAGGCCTTGTCTCGGACCATACGGAATGTCCCTTCATTTACGAATAGATCTGACTGTTGCGCGGAGATGTGTATATCAAATGGTCCTCTCCCTGCCCCACCAATGTGGCCCTTGTTGTCTCAAAGGGGCATTATCCGTGGGATGGTTCGAAAACTGGTGCTCGCCTAGTTTGTGTAAAGCCGTCGAGGATACAGGCAAGGGGAAACGTAGTCTGGCAGAGAGAAGGATTGTTGCAGAGGGCGCGGTATCCCGGTGTGCACATGTCTCGTCCGCTTGAGTATGTGCTACTGTGAAATGTTCTGAGCCGTTGTTTCTTGGCATCTGTTCGGGGCCATCTTGCTTTTTGCTTATTTTGTATGATGTTGGGAGTGAGCAGGTCCAGTGCATTTCAGTGTTCTTTCTCTGATGGAATGTTCATGGGATCCGGAAAGGCACTCTCCTCTCTCCTCGAGTCATAGTTTTCTTCACTTTACCTAGGATGCAACTTTTGTGACACAGGAGTGGCTGCAGTGACCATGGATTTGCGTCCAGGCAAGGTGAGGACCAACCAGGAAGACTCGTCAGACAGAGGGCCGCCCGTTACTAGCCCATGGCCAAGACAGCCAGCCATAACAACTCGTGGCCTACAGGTCCAAAGTCGTGCGTAGGATATAACCGAATCTGGCCATGAAGCACCATCCTAGGCGTACGACAGGTAACAGACATGTGGTCTTGTGAAGCCTTGCCTACCTAACCTACCTGTACTCAACGTCCTACGGTAGCGCGCGCGTCCCGTCTCGTGGTACAAGGGAAGCACAGCGGACCTCCAATACAAGACCACAACATGTCGGCACAGCCCTACGGTACGCTCCGGCAGCGACAAAGCAGGTAAGTAACTAGCACTTGCCAAGCATCATCCCGCCGGTGCTTCTTCGGTCGCCTCCTCAGATGGGGGGTTGGCACGGCTCGTTGTGAGCGGTTTCCCTCGCTAGCGGCCCGCATCCTCAAGCTTCGAGAAGGGTGGTGGGTGGTGCTGCACTGTGCCGCGACGGACTGTGGCAATGAAACCCCGCGGGTCAGATCGGTTCTTTGCGGGGCTGGATGGGACGGGACAACTTCTGGACCGGATGGATCTGTTGCAATGCGCGTACCACTGTGCAGGAGACAGCTGATCACCTGCCGCTAGAGGGTGTGTGGATGTGCAGAGGTCGATCTCCGAGAAGGATTTGCATTGTTTTGCGGGAATTGTAATGGGGCCGGCGCTGGCGCGCTGGCGGACTGGCGGACAAGCGGAATGGTTCGAGAAGGCTGCAGCTGGTGGGTGACGAACCTGCCATCTGCGTACCTAGCAGCCTCGGTAGGTACCTAATGGTTCAGTAGATTGGATCCGTCGGCTCGGGACCCCAGGGTCGTTTTTCGTTACCCCACAACTGCAGGGAAGGGTCGTCGTCCTTTTTTTCTCTTTTTTTTCTAGCTGCCCGTCTGGCTGCCACTGCTGGAGATGGTCGGGCGTTCGAAGAAGTTGAGTCCCCGGTCTTCACTTCTGCGGAGCGAATTCAGGGCCTGGGGGCGGTTGTGGTCTAAGAGTCCTGTTGCTGGTCTGCAAGGTTTCAATGTCGGCGGGTCTGGCAGGGTGTCTGTGAGATTGGACGAGATGGTTGAGAGTGGGTACTGCGGCGACCAGGCCGGGGTTGGTTTATCGAGATTCGAGACTGCCAGACCGGCCGACTCGAACAAGCTCTCAATGTAACGTCCGTCCTAGGCCCCAGGGACCCGACAGAGTGGGAGCGAGGAGAGAACACAACCTGACGTCTCCCAAAGGCGGACCCTTAGACGCAGGCAGGCAGTCTGTCAAGTTCGTGACATGATGTTGACCATGGCGATGCAATAATCATGAGGTCATGCGGCCATAACTGCTCAAGTACTATGCATAAATGCACTCGCCAACGGCCAATGTCGTGCGTGAAAGCCAAACATCCCGAGATCTCTTGTCGAGGAAGGACTTGATGGTCAGCTAGTACGATCATGGATGCAGATGAGATGACGGGAAAACCTGGTCAAAGCCATGTGTTCGGGGTCTCGTGGCAGCACCGTGACACGCACTGTACGGCGCCATCCGGATTTTGATTGGGCCCAGCTCTGTGGCCGGAGGGGAGAAGGAGCGATGGATCATGTGACCCTACATATGCTTCTTGCTTCTTGCTTCTTGCTTCTTGCTTCTTGCTTCTGGGTGAAGGTGGGAGTCGACGTTGAGGGGCTATTTTTGGAGGGTATCGGTCGTTGCGGTACCGACCCTGCATGTAGTATGTACCTATATTGCAAGACTGGATTTATGTTGGCAGCTCCTGCAGACTGCATTCACTTCACATTCCTTCCTACTGGGGCTTGACTAGATCCGTCCCGAGTCGTAGAGCTTGTCAGGCCAGCGACCAATTGCTTCATCAGATATTCTTGGACGCCGTCAACCCCGACGAACTGCAACGACTTGGCAGCCCCCTCCCCCCCTTGGCCCCGATGATCCCTCCTCTATTGCCCCAGGGAGTCGGGAACAAATTAGAGTTTGGCAAGAGCCGCCGGCTGAATAGTTGCGTCTTTTGTAGGCTTATTAGGCCGTCATTGCGCTCGGCTGTCGCTGCGCCTGACGCAAAGCCGTGACAGCGGAAGAGAGGGGTACTTGCGCAGAGAGGTCGGGGAGAAGACGTCCCATTATCGACACATCGACATATCGACGAGAGCAAGTCACTCCACTTCATCAGCCTGGACCGGCGAATGTTGAGCACCACACAGTACTATTACTAGGTACCAAGGCAATTTGGGGCCCCTGCGCATGAATCGGCCCACTTGTTCCATGGGGAATTAGGCAAACTGCCCCCGGACTTACAGCACTTGCAGCCAGTGACCACTTGCAGCACTTTGCAGCCGACTCGAGGATCCTCCACTACCACCGTACCGCTGTCGCGTATATTCCCTCGCCTACCGACCACTACCCTCAACGTCCAACCAACGCCTCCTTCTTACCTCTGCAGATCCGTCAGCTCCTTCCTTCCAGAGTCCCAACTCCTGCGACCGACTCCAGAGCTGTTTCTGTCTCCCTCTTCCTCGACTCCACCGGCTCCTCTGTCCACGATCAATACCCCCGACCTGCCCGGATAGTACGCCACAAGTACCAACAGGTCCACACCCGAGCCTTGCTTTGCTGCTGCTACTGCTGCTGCTGCTGCTGGAGGAGGAGCTCGACAAACGTACCGGCGAGAACCGAATTGCGCCCAATTGGCTTCTCCCGTCCCTGCGAATAGCTTTCGCTCTCTACAATCGATCTACCTCTTGCGGGCTGGTGCTTGAAAGTCACGCGCATTCCGGATGTTGGATTCTCGAGCCCGCGTCTCCTGATCTTCCGGGCTCGACCGGTTAACCGGCTCGACATCCCCCCCCCTTCCGCCCACCTCCACTCCACGACATCCTCGCTGTTCTCACGACCTCACCATGTCGGGATTCATGAAGAAGCTGCGGAGCGCCAGTGCTGTAAGTCGAGTGCGACGCCTTCTTCCGGGCATGCGCTTCTCCGCGACGAGGCTGTCATGCCTTCTCCTGTGCGTCTTGCGCGGGATTGGGGTTGGGGCACTGCTAACTACGAACTCTAGGGCGCTTCGACAGCGGCGAAAGACCCTTTGTTAAAAGCGAAAAGGGACGAGCCACCACAGGAAATAACCCCCCTGGAAAAGATGTTACAGAATGCAGGACCGGTGCGGGCAGACGGTACCGACAAATTCTTTGGACTCGAGAATGTACGTCACAAACTTGGCAAGCCCTCTACTCGGACATAAGCGCTAACTCGGTCTTTCTTCAGTTTGGCAACACATGGTACGAAGATTCCCCCCCGAGACGTCGGACACGAGCTCTGTGCACTAACTGTGGGACAGCTACTGTAATTCGATAGTACAAGCACTCTACCACTGCGAGACGTTTCGGAATAACGTCGTCAGTTACCCACCGTTGTCGCCGATAGAGACACCGAATGAGGACAGGAGGAGAGTTCATGTCACCATCCGGCCGCCCATGAATGGCAATGCCAATGCTCCCGCGAACAAGCAAAAGCCCTTGACGGCGACCCAGGCTTTGAAGCAGAGACAACAGATTAATTCCGGTCAACTTCCACCAGGACAGCAGAGGCCCGAGGACAGGCCAGATTCCCCGGAATACAAGAAAAAACAGGCTATGATCAAGGGGCCCGTGTTAGAACTGGGGGTGGAAAACAGCGGGCTGTATGGCATGGATGAATGCACATTTACGGGGCTCAAGGATATCTTCACAGCTCTGATCGAGAGCAAGGCCCGGACGGGCGTGCTGAGCCCACAGCGATTCCTCGAAATTTTCAAACGGGACAACGAGAACTTTCGGAACCAGAACCATCAGGATGCGCATGAGTTCTACGGCTTGGTACTGAACGATGTGATAGCCAACGTCGAGGCTAGCGCAAGACGACTACAGGAACTAGAATCTCCGAGTCATGCGGACGGATTGGCGCATTCTATGGAAAATGCTGTTGGCGCATCGGCGGCGTTGATGAAGGCGCAACAAGCCACAGGGACGAGGTCACCAGGGACAGGTTGGGTACACGACATATTCGAGGGTGTCCTGACATCGGAAACGAAGTGTCTGGCATGTGAAACCGCATCGCAAAGAGACGAGACGTTCTTGGATCTTTCCATCGACCTGGAGGAGCACTCATCAGTCACCTCGTGCCTGAGAAAATTCTCGGATGAGGAGATGCTCTGTGAGAGGAACAAATTCCACTGCGACCAATGCGGTGGCCTGCAAGAAGCTGAGAAGCGCATGAAAATCAAGAAGCTACCGAAGGTCCTAGCCTTGCACTTAAAACGGTTCAAGTACACGGAAGACTTCACGAGGTTACAGAAACTCTTTCACCGGGTCGTGTACCCATATCACCTTCGCATGTTCAACACGACGGACGACGCGGACGACCAAGATCGACTGTACGAGTTGTACGCCGTTGTTGTGCACATTGGGGGCAACGCATATCACGGTCATTACGTCTCGGTCATCAAGACGCCGGACAGGGGCTGGCTTCTATTCGACGACGAGATGGTCGAACCAGTCGACAAACATTTTGTGCGGAACTTTTTCGGCGACAAGCCAGGCATGGCTTGCGCCTATGTCCTGTTCTACCAAGAAACGACACATGAGAAGGTGATGGCCGAGCAGGAAGCAGAGGGCCTCGAGGAGGTCAGGATAGAGCGCGAAAAGGCCGATCTGGCTCTGGATCGTCTCAAGACCAACGGAGAGGCCAAATCACCCCTGACGAGGCAGGCCACCACCCCTATTTCCCCGATCGAGGACAAGGACAACTTCGCCGTCCTGGATCACGCAGAGACAGCACCTGGGATCCTCGACACACCGCCAGTCCCACCGATCCCTGAGGAGATACCCGAGCCCGTCAAGACGTATCCACTGAACGCAGCACCTCCACCAGCAACACCACTTACACCGGTCACTGCCCTCAAGAATGAGGTGACACCACCATCACCTAAGCAGGCGAAGGAAGCCAAGAAGCTGGACAAGAAGGAGCAGAAAGCTGCGGAGAAGGCCCGCAAGATCGCCGAGAAGGAACATCTTAAAGAGGAGGAGAAGCGTCGGAAGGAGAACGCTAAACAGCTACAGGAAGCCCGCAAGAAGAAGGAGGAAGAATTTCAAAAAGCGCTTGCTGAGAGCAAGGCCATGGCGGCTGGTGGCGAGAAGGGGCGGAAGAAGAGCATCGGCATCGGCATTGTGACGGATGCAATCCCACCCAGCCCGTCGACACCAGGCAGCTCGAGCCCGCTCATGAACCGCGCGCACAGAGGGAGCAAGTCGTTCAGCCGCAAGTCCTTGAACATGAGCGGCTGGCTCACCAAGGACAAGAATAAGGAAAAGGACAAGGACAAGACGGAGGAAGGGCCAGTCAGGGAAGGGCCGGCCAGGGAAAACGGTAAGGATTCATCAAACAAGCCCGAGAGCGAACCTTCCGAGTCGGCGATGACCACCTCTGGTACCGGCGAGTTCAACGGGAGCGAGGGCGCGCGGACCTCCTCTAACCCGGATAGGCCGTCCGACAAGCCTGATATCAGGCATGGACTGAAGGAACGGTTCAGTTTCAGCGTCGGGAGGAAAAAGAGTTTTGTGTTTCCCTAGACGGATGGGTAGTCAATCGGGTTGTCTTAGGATCTTGATCGACTGCCTGGCTGATCAGCTGACGGCGTTGAATGGATTGGCTTTGGGTTTGATCTTCTCACTCCTGGATACCACGGAGGATTCAGTCCCGCTGTGGGAGGAAAACATCATATAGGGCGCTGCGCTGGGATTATTATCGGGCCTTTTCGTTCATCCCTCGACCAGACCAAATATTCCCCATGGTTGTTGGTATTGAAAGTACAGCCCTGGGGGGTGGGCCTTTGTTTCTTTCTCTCAGGGTCTCGAACAGTTCTCACTCGAATCGCAACAGCCACCGAGTCGGGATTGGACATTATCATTTAGTGGTGGTAACCCGCATGTACCTCTCCTCTTGCAGCAGCAAACCGCTACTCATGCGACTGCTGGGTCTATATATACATAAAAAAGCGAGCGTTGGAGCTGGCAAACAAATGTATAATTCAAGGACATTCTGGACACACCTGGTCTGCCTGAACCGGGCAAACATCGGTGATGCTTCAGTTTCAAGTGCCCAGTACGACAGGTTCCAACCCGCCCAAAAAGTTGTAGCAATACACTTGGCGCTGGCTCGGCTTGAACTGCTCATATTCCAATGCCGACACTGCCAGCACTGCCGCCCTCCTTGCAACCTGAAGCCTTGCTCTACGCCCAGCTCCGAGGCCAGCTGTTCCATTGTTGGTCATGCCCTTATTCATGGTCTGGCGTGCTCAAGAATAGCTTTTGGGTCAACACCCTAACGTCACCGATTAAGCGGATCCGACACCGACACATTGCGTGTCCCTCTTCTCAATGTTGCAAAGGACGGTCTCTTCCTTGTCGTCGCGCAGCCGCTGCCCAGGATTGCGACTGCGAGTAAGAGTGGTACTGCTGTCAGTAACTAGCCGAGGATCAGCTCGTAGACTATGATCAACGTGTTGATGATAATCAGGGGCACTGTGCATCGCGTCTTGTCAGCTCCCGCCCACGACACTCCAACGATGCAATTCTGTACTGGTGGAGGACGTTTGGAAAGAAGAGGCATGAAGCCAGACGTACCTCTCATGATCATCCGAACGCTTGCTATCAGACTTATTATCTTCCCCTTGACGCTCTGGTCTGCTACTCCCTGGCCGAAGGCTGGGTCGTAGGATTTCGCGGAGAAACCGACTGTGAAAGTTCCGGAGTGTTAGCCCACTCCTTCTTTGGGTTGCTGGTCCTCATATGGTCTTGAAGCGGCCAAAAATGTTCAGGACTACCACATACTGCGCGCGAGAAAGCGGTCTTCTGAAAGGATGGCAATGGCGTTGGTGAGGAGGACCATCGCTGGGATACACTATTAGTCTTCGCACGAGGCTCACGTAGTTGGGAGAGAGAGAGGGGGGGGGAACGTACCGTAGATCAGACTGCCGAAGACCAACATATTGTCTGCTGTCTGCGGCCTTTACAGCCCTTGATTCTGCGTGGTTCGAATTGTCTTTTGAAAAATGGTGCTTTGCTCTCAGGATTGTGAAACTAGAAGTGGTGACAAGAGAGAAGCTATGGTCGACGTCCGCGCCCGCCCGCGTGAAAGCTGGCCTTGCGATCAGCCTGCGCCTGCGGTTCAGGGGGCCCCCTGCTTACGCACAGGCCAGGTAGCCGCGCCCAACTCAGCTTTCCCGGCTGGCAGCAACGAACGCGCATTGCTTGGAGCTGCCTTGAGCTCCGACGACCTGACTTCATTGAAACTCAGCAACGACCACCCTTTCCATCACCACCTCTCCTTCCACGACCCGCTCCCTTTCGTATCGCTAAGTCAACCTGTATTGGCGATCACTTGACCTGCGAATCTTCTGCTTGCCTTCAATACAGAACCGTCAACTCGGAGAGAAAGATAGACCACAAACGACGTCACGATGGATACCCTCGTCGCGAGATACAGCCGACCGACCTACGCCCAGAACGAGGGCCTCACCGACCAAGATGAGCAGGACTTCAGCGAGGCGATGCCTGGCCCATCTCTGAAGTTCGCCATGCCTCCAGTAGCTCAGGCAAGCTTCTCCACTCCTCCATTCCTCCCATCTTCGACGAGGCTGTCTACCAACCACCTATGCAAACGAGCAAGCGCTGACTCTACCCACCGCAGCCTTCCTCCTGGCTCCGCGCCGCAACCGATGACCGCTCCAACCCGCAATGCCCCATCAAGATCGCCCACGGCACAACCACGCTCGCCTTCCGCTTCCAGGGCGGCATCATCGTCGCCACAGATTCACGTGCTACCGCCGGCAACTGGATCGCCTCGCAGACGGTCAAGAAGGTGATCGAGATCAACAGCCAGCTGCTGGGCACCATGGCCGGTGGCGCCGCAGATTGCCAGTACTGGCTGGCGTGGCTGGGCATGCAGTGCCGGCTGCACGAGCTGCGACACAAGCGGCGCATCAGCGTCGCCGCGGCGTCCAAGATCCTCGCCAACCTGGTCTACCAGTACAAGGGCATGGGCCTGTCGATGGGCACCATGTGCGCGGGCGTGACGAAGGAGGAGGGCCCCGCACTGTATTACATCGACTCGGACGGCACGCGGCTGGCGGGTAACCTGTTCTGTGTGGGCTCGGGCCAGACGTTTGCCTATGGTGTGTTGGACGCCGAGTATCGGTACGATCTGACGGAGGAGGAGGCGCTGGAGCTGGGTAGCCGGAGTATCCTGGCGGCCACGCACCGTGATGCGTACAGTGGTGGCTTCATCAACCTGTACCATGTCAAGGAGGAGGGCTGGGTCAAGCATGGGTTCAGCGACACGAACCCTATCTTCTGGAAGACGAAGCTGGACAAGGGCGAGTTCACAAACGTTACGAGCAACCTGGACTAGAGGGAGCACGAGGATCTTGGTGCATAGGCTTGGCATGGAGCGGACAAAGGGGATAGAATTACGGCAGAAGACCCGGACCTGGACTTTGCTCAGTCTGTGTCTGGGAAGGCAACTCACGCTCTTCGGGTACATCGCGACTGAGTGACGCGTGGGATGCCCTGTATCTGTACAACATGATGAGATTCTTCACAAACGCATCGCGCTTTTCTTTCCACAAATGCTGACACGTGCAAGTGCCAAGTGAGAATCGCTTTTTCAAGCATTCAATGATGGACGCGAAGATGGAGCACAACGGGATGTCCGCAGAGATAGCATTGGTCTATACAGAAGCACTGGTCCCAGACATTTATACCCAGGTAATATCGAGAATTGACTACTTGGGATCGCCTTGCCCCCGGGTGGCCTGCGTTTTGATAGTGGGCAGTCTTAGGAAGGGAGAGGACCAGCAGTGGACACGGCCATCCCCAAGGCAATGCTCTGGAAAGTTCTCTTTTCCTCCGTCCTTAGGCTCTTTCCCAGATGTCCCTCCCTGGGGAGACCATTCTTTGGGATAGTTGAATGGCTGGCTGTGGAATATTTACTATCACTGACCCCGGCCTCTCTCTCGGACAGAGAGTCCAACAAGGGAGCTCGCACCGCAGTGGATGCTACCATAGCATTAAACACGCTCACCGTTTTCGATTAGACAGTGTCGTGGGACAACCGTCTTCAGCCCTTGGAATTGTCGTCTTGTCTTTTTTTTCTTCTTCTTTTCTTCGGGGTTGTATCCTCCCACCATCATGAGAGCACTACCCGTGGCTACACGGCTATAGCAGGTAGGTATATATATATGCTAGACTCTGCATGTAGCATGCGTTTCTGTCTTCTGTCCCTGCGGAAATGCGATTGTCAAATTCTGTGCCTGCTCCATGCCATGCTATCTAGAGGAGGGAATCACTTTTTCGCCGATGCTATGATGCTACTGGATATAACACCAAGTCTAGTATACATATGTTACATCTCACGTCTCCTCCCTCTCCTTGGGAGAGGATGCAAGGATCGTGCCGCCATACTCGTTCCAATCCCGCTCATCACTTCCGTCCCAGCCAGCAGCCAAACATAGCCGCGATCCTGCCCTTTAAAGAAGAGCTTGGCTCGTTCCTTGGCTCTTTGCTTGGCTCCGGCTCGAAACCCAAGTAACGAGCCTTGAACGTCGCCTTCTCCTGTGCCGTCGGTTGGATCGCCCACACGGTACGCTCAATCTGCTCCTCGCCCACGGGATCGCTCAGCGGCTTCCGGCCCCTTCCTTCGGTCGGCAGCTGCGACTTGGGCGTGTGAAGCTCCCCGACGCTGGATTTCTCGGCGGCGCCGCTGGTCTCCTTCGCAGATGGCGCCGGCTGCGGGCTCGCCTGGGCCGGGTCGTTCAGGCGCTTTAACACCCAGGGACGCGGAGGTCTCTCAGGCATGAGAGGCCGTCTCTCGGTCATGATTGGGCTGGCACGACTGAGTGCAGCGACACGTTGGAGTCCGATTGGGTTGCCAGCCCTTGCGGCCGGTGCTTCGGGTCGGGGCGACGCAACAGGGCGCGCGTCAGGCTCATCCTGGATTTGGCTCGTTGAGGATCGGGCCTTCTCGGTCAAGATATCGTCACGTGTGGTGTCCCGTGCCAGAGATTCTCTCAGTGGACGGCGTATGCTTGCCGGCAGAAGAGACCAGACCAGGTTTTCATCTGCAGACGTGCTGGGCGTGAATGCCGAGTTCGTCCCATCGCCTGCACCCGGCGTAGCTTGGTCACTGGTGAGCGGGCTCTTGGTGGCCGAGGCACCGTCGTCATCGGCTGGAGCGGAAGGTTCCTGGGCTTGCCTCCATTCCTTGAAGCTGTGGTGCGTATTGGTGGTTGTCGCGTCGAGCTCATCGCCTGCGGCTTGGTTGCGAGGTGGTATGGGGATCTTTCGTTCTGGGGCTCTGTCCTGAACGGCTTCACCGAGCATGTCCCCGGCTGCCACCGCCGCTTGCAGTTCCTCGAGCGTGGAAATGTCGAGAGAGCCAGACTCGCATTGCTCCAAGTACGACTCCACTTGCGTTAGCAGCTGCTCAAGCTCGTCACTGTTCGTTTCCTCGCCTAGTTCTTCTCCGGTTCCGTCAGCGGCAGTCTCATTCGAGGTGTTTGTATCTTGTGGTCGGACTGGAAATGTGTCCTCGGAGAGTATGTCGTCAGAGATTGTGTCGTCAGAGATTGTGTCGTCAGAGATTGTGTCGTCAGAGATTGTGTCGTCAGAGATTGTGTCCTCAAGGAAGGGTTCATCGTCTGCGAAGCTCGATACATGTCGCTCGGTCGCCGCATCGTCCAGGCCGACCGGCGGAAATCCAGGACGCCTGATCCAGCAGTCGACACCAGAAAGAATCTTTTCGATAGACCACTTGACAACGGGGTTAAAAGCGTTGTCTGTCTGCCAGCCGTCTGTGTACATTTTATAGCCAGCATACGCGACCATTGCCGCATTGTCTGTACACCATTTCGGGTCCGCAGCTATCAGCGTGATGTCGCCAAATCCACGCGCTTGTAGGGTTGACTCGGCCACTTGTCGGAGAAACATATTGCTCGCCACGCCGCCGGACAGCACAAGACTCTTCGGTGGCTCCAGTAGGAGCTCCCGGTTATTCTGAAGGGCCATAATGACCCTGCTCATGAGATGTTCAAAGGCAACACGCATAGTGTGATGGGCCAGTGCCATCCTCTCTGCTCTGGACATCGTGGGTTGCTTCCGCACAATCGTCAGGACGAGTCCACAGAGACCTGTAAAATCGTACATCATTGCCTTGGTCCGCCGGAGAGGAGGAGGCAACTTCCATCCGTACGCGGATTGGTAGACTTTGACCTCCTCTTCCCGCGTTAGAGGCGGCGAGTACCCTGCTCGATTTTCCGCCGCGAATGCCTCCATGAGTTGTGGATAGACAACGGCGGCATCCTGGGACGGAATCAAATCTGGCAGCACAAGCTCCCGAGCAATTTTATCCAGAACATCGCCAAGGGCGGTAGATTTAGTCGATGCCAGGATCCGGTGGCTGACTGGTGACTTGGTATGAACCAGCATCGTCTTCAAACGTGCAGTTAGCAACTTCTATTGAAAAAAAGAGAAAGGAAAACGGAGGGAGTGGCGGGACATGGCCCAGAAGTTCCTTTCATACTCCTGATGGAACATGTCCCACGTCTCGAGATATGACGGAAAGGCAGAGGTGTGTCCCTAATTTTACGTACGTGTTTCCCGCTAACGAGCAGGGTGAGGAACGGGTATTTAGGGGTGGCTTCGGGCCCTCGACTTGGTATTTCCTGGGCTCGCAAAGCCGCCTCCATGAAAGGGGTCAGAGCATGTGCTTGCATGTGCTACCGAGGATTAGTTGTCTATACCTGATATGGCAGGCAGTGTCAACAAGAGTTGTCAAGCGAAGCCGTTGTACGTACAGTCCCACCAGATAGATGAATCTGGTAGGAGGACGGTCTCCTTTGGATGGGCCTCTTGTGGAAGGGCCCCCTGTGAGATGGCCTCCTGTGGGATAACGAAAAGCATGCGTTCGGCCGTTCAAGTACGGTTTCTCTTGTTAACGCTGCCTGGGCGGATCGAGAACTTGAGCCCCAAGGCGGCAGCTACTTACGTGGACGCCAACGATCGGCACTGACCAGACATCAGAGCTATAGCCGGCACAAGAGTCAGTGATTTACCAGAGGACCAAGTACGAGAGGAGAACGGGAAGCATTCCCCTGAGACGCGGTGCGAGGTAGAGAGGTGGTGTAAAAACGTACAGTGTCTTGGCTGTCGACACGCCAACGCTCAAACAACCTCCCATCCCAGGGCCTCTGGTAACAGCTATCAAGTCCGGCTTGTTCTCCGAGGTATCACTTGGGTGCCCCGACATTGCATCGGTCACCAGCCGGGACAGGTGCTGAGTGTGAGATGCCGCCGCCTCTACCGGATGGATACCCTTATGTTTCTGATTTGCGTAAGAGACCTTGAGGTTGCTCCGCAGTTGTGCGAAATCGCCCCCTTTCGATGTGTTGACGGAGAGGAGCGCCACGCACGTATCATCTGCGGACGTCTCGATACCCAACACCGTGAGGTTGCGCCGTGGCCGAGAGAAGGTCGTTTGATAATTGTCGATGTATTTCCGTAAACACGCAGGCCGGGCTGCCAGCCTCAGCAAGGCGTGTGACCGAACCATCTCATGGATTGTGTTGTGAAAAACGTGACCACGGATGGGATCGCAATAATTCCGGTCCTGGCCTGAAGTCTGGGCATTCCAGACTCACGCCCCTGTTGGCGAACAGCCTGACGATAGACACAATATTCCAGGGCGTATACAACACGCCATAGCGGCCTCTGCAGGCCAAAATCGAGGTTTGCGTGTAGTGAAAAAGGCAGAGTGTCTGCCGAGATCACAGTAAGTGGGGACTGAGGCTGGAAGTGACTGTGATTATGGATCGCGGGTACTCAGGCTGCATTGGTTCCAATTCTTGTCGTCTTCGCCGAGCATAATGTAGACTGAAGTGAGTCGTTGATGCGCGGCGTTGATTTGATGAGGTGAACTTTTTTTTTTGGCGATCCTGTACTGTGTGGAAGCACAGTGCAGAAATGGTTCTGCACCCCTCTCAGCCCTGTCTCAATCCCTGTTAATTGCAGGGATGTGGCTTATTGAATATGACCTACCAAATCATGAGCATTTCTCATCCGTCAGTAATCCTCATCACCATCTGTATATATATGGTTTCTTGTTTGGACATTAACTCTTTCGAGCAAGAGAACGGCACAATATGCTCGACACTGGGCCTCCCAGTTCACCTCCAGAGGGATGATATGTTTCGACAGTCCTATGTCTTTGAACAGAGGTCATCGGGAGTCATTGCATAGGGGATTTCCGCATTCAACAGAACACCATCCCCCGAAGGATCACTCTGAAGTGTGCTGCAACTTTTGCGCGGCTTGGTCTCGTTTCCGCCCCAGACACCAATGAGGGTGCAAAATGTATATCGCTCACCCGTGTATTGTTTCTGCAGCGAGCTGCTCAGCTAAGCCGATGCACCCGGCCCAGGTTTCCCTCGCTGCCACTGTGAGAGAGTGGTCGGAGCGACACTTTTACCTCTCAGAGTCGAGGTCATGAAGCATTGCTAGTGTCGCGGCACTCCAGTCTCAACCACCTCGAGCGCCTCATTGCTGCAGAAGCCATGGTTCTGGATCCGTTCACGTCTCTGGGGCTCGCCCCAAGCGTAGTGCGCTTTGCCGAGTTCGCATTCGAGCTCGTCATGCCCCCCCCCCCGAGAATTCATAAATCATTACGCAGATTGACCGGAGAGGATAAGGGTCTCGAAACGATTTGCGCAAACCTCTGATCTCTCAGCCAGGATCTCGCCTCTCTGTTGCACAACTGCAGCTCGCCTCACGGTGAAGAGGACTTCGCACGTGGATCTGATTTTAGATTTGTTCCAAAATGTGCTCCATTACGCTTGGTGGCATCTGGATAGACATACATCCTAAATAGGTCTTCTAGACGAGCACAAGCACACACTGCAGACGATGTCGTACTCACGCACGGTCGGATTTCACCATGGCTGCGATGGTTAGCCACTGTTCACATTTCCGAGGTTCGCCATAGTGAGCAGCTTAGACTTACGTATACGTCAAGGATCGACTCTCCAGACACCTCGAAACAGACCACATACATTGCAGGACTGTCTTCTCAACAGCGTCCTGGCGTCATCATTCGACATTGGCCGAGCCGACCCCACGGGGATCCTTTCCCACGTGCTCGCCCATCGCACGCAGCCCGTCGTGGTGAAGCGCTGGGAGAAATATATGTCTCAATGTTTCAGCACGCTAGACATCTCGAATGGCCTGCGCGACCGGTCAGGCACGGCAAACACGCTCCACTGCAGCCGCATGGTCGACCTGCTACTCAACGCCGGCGCAACGCCGAGAGTGCGAATCACCTCGTCGCTGACGGATGACGGCATATTCCTGATGCCCCCATGGGTAACAGTCCCTTCCGATTACGGCCTTCCAGATGCGGTTCGTGGACCCGTACTGTTGGGTTGTGCGAGCGTTCCTCCGGGCTGCGGCAGATCCGAATGAGATTTGCGATGAACGGGAGAGCTCGATCTGTGAAGTTTACAGCCAGTATTTGTCTGGTCCTCTAGGACTTTTCGGGTCCGTCGAGAGGCTTGAGATCCTGCAAAGCTGGTGGATGTACTCATCAACTATGGCGCGGACTTGAATGCGGTCCCGGATCTGAGGGAGACCATTGTCAAGAAATTCTCTCAGAGGAGACTCTCGGGACTTGTCCTGTAAAGGATTGGAAAGGCTTTTTGCAGCCATTGACGGTGTAGAGCAACGGTTTAATGTGTGTGGTTGAAGAGGGGCGGCCTTTTCTTCGGTAGCACATATTGTACGAAAAGTCTAAATGACCATCGTCCATGGAAAAGGACGACTGCAGAGGTTGCTTGAATTCTGAAGAGCCACCCCACCCCCTCAGACGCAAACAAAAGATAATATCAGCCCAAAGAAGACACTCTCTCGCAAAGACATCCAGTGAGAGTGAACCGATAAGGAGCGTAGGCTGGGGATGGGGGTTGTCAGGAGTGAATATCGCCTCTGTGGGATCCCTCATGACTGCGGGTATCCCATTTTTCCATCAGGCCTCGAATACATTTGGACCAAAATGTCCCGAATCATGAAGCTGCTGGCTGAGCATCACAATTAGCAGTAAAAGCTGCCTCTGGGCTGTCGGTAGCCAAGTCCTCCCTGAGCCATCGCAGATCAATTTGCTTGGACTGCACAACGATCCCTGAGGCTGTACTCTGTGCACATTCGCGATCCAGGAACGGCTTCCGGATTTCCAGGATGCTATCAGGAACCAATCCAGAGATGGAAGAAAATGCGGGCAGCTATCGTTAGGCTGAAGCGGTTGGCGCCGAGAAGGGCTCCCGGCTGACAACCGGCGCCCTCCAGCACAGACATTCCTGTTTTGGAAAAACAGAGCCGGCCTCCCCCGTGATTGCTCAGGCAGACACTCGAGCAGCTGGTGGCTGCCACTCTGTCTTCCGTAGAACCCCAAGGCAAAATCCATTCCACTTCCCACGAATGCCAAGGGATCTGGTCCTTGAAGCGTGGCCGTGGGCCGGACTAGCTCTGGCTCCCTGTAGCTCATTGGGTGATATGACGGCAGTTGGTGGGCAGCCTGGCTGTCGACGATAAGACAAGTCTTCGAAGGCGAGGGTCAGGTCCAATTCGAGCAGAGACTCTGCCTTGGCTGATTCCAAAGGACCTGGCTGAGAAGATGACGCTTCGTGCGACCTTGTAAGCCCTCATCATCGGGAATATGTCTGTTTTTCAGGAGCCAGAAGTCATATATCGATGCGCCACGGCGTGAGGCTTTGGCCGGAAAGCTGCCGTGGCAAATCATGCGACCATCTTGATGATACGTTGTCAATGGCAGAGCCTCGATGATCTCTATCGATGATCTCCGGCGATGATCTCTGTCGATGATCTCTGTCGATGATCTCTATCTCTATCAACGGTGCCAGCCACTCTGGTGTGATAGACTGCCTGCTGGCCTGCGACGAGGTTTTTCATTTTTCACGAACACGAGAGGCTATCCGATGTCTCCTCGAGGGTACCAGGCTCTTGAAATGATCCCGATCAGCCATTGGACAAATGCGGCGTCGATAGGCCAATAGATACCGGACGCTCATCGCGTGGCTTCCTGCGATGCTACTCTCTCGGAGTCTTGGCATGTCGAATCTGACAACCAACCTTGGAAGCCGTACAGCAAGGCAATACACTATGCTACTGCAAACGGAGCAATGTCGGGGCTCGCACTCGACTTACCTGTCAGCATTATCTGCAGCTCTTACTGTGTAATGCCACCACATCGTTAGTCTCTCTGTACCTCGTTGGCGGTAGCGCGATGGCGCTCGTAGGCACAGAGGATACAGTAGGGCAAAATACCGTGCGTCAGCGTCGCACCGGTTTTTGGTTTTTGTTTCTTTTTTCATTGAGGATCCATGAATTTCAGGCTTCTAAAAGGGTTTTAGCAAACAGATCGTTGTTGGGCACAGGGGATATCTAGGTATCTCATAGGTATCTAGGTAGTTGGGTACCTAGGTAGGTAGGTAGGTAGTGTAGCGTAAAGTTCAGACGAAAATAAGCTCAGTGGTTAACCTTGTTTTGGTGGACAGGGAACCCTTACCCTCCAAACGCGGACCCCTGATCCCTGCCCATGCTCACCTTCCTTTCCAACGACGTCGGCTCTTCTTTTCACGACTTCTCAACCAGTACTATCGGGATACCACTCTTCAGCCGCCCAAACACAATCTTGAGTATACCCTTCTGACGGTATCCACTAGCTTATCATGGGCCTACCTAGGCAGCATGGGACAAGAAACGTTGCGTCGCAGGGGCAAGTCACGAGCCAGAGCACCAGCGCACCAGAAGACTTGCACGCCCAAGATGGACTTCTCAAGACCAAGGCCTCGCTTCCGCTTGCATATTCGCGGGAACATGTGAATGTGCAGAGATGCGGATGGATTCGATCAGCCGTATGGTTGTCTTCAGCGCGCCACGTCCTTGCGCCCTGTACCACCTGCAGACTATATCTATCACTTGCTTGTTTGTCACTAACGTGAGCAGCAACAAGCAGACCATTGATGCTTCGTTCACATGACCCTTGAAGGCAGAACCCTTGAAGGCACCACCCTTGAAGGCACCACCCTTGAAGGCACCACCCTTGACCGCTGAACGTAGGTTCGCACTAAGCAACGTGCTTATCCTCTTTCCTGGATTTGCTCTCGATCGGTACCCGGACCAAGGGTCTGCAATCCCACCTTGCGTTGAAGAAAAGGTCCAACGCGCTCATGGTCTGACCTCGTGTTGCGCTTACACCTGCATCGTGGAGTTCGCTCTGCCGTTGAGCCGAAGCCACTTCCTCATGTCGTCTATAATATAGCACGTCCCGCCAGGAGAGCCTGGCTGTCTGCTTCCATGCTACCTCTTGCAAGTTGGCTCTCCAGATTTCACGTTCGTTATCACCTTGTTGCTTCGTCAACAGCCATTCGCTATGAAGATGCCGTTTTGCCCCCTGTTGTCACCCACCCTTCTTGTGCTCGCTTCAGTGAGTCTCCAGCCTTGCCGACCTTGTGGAACACTACGTGCTGACAACTGACCAGTTGTCCTTGAGCGATGCTCGGGTATCGAAGAGAGCCCTGGTCACACCTGCCACCCTCCCAGGGGCATGGGAATACCAAGGATGCTACGTGTATGTCGACATATCCTTCGTAGTGATAGGTCTCATGAGGCTCACTTAGGACATAGAGACGTCGGCAGAACCATCAGCGGTACGACATACACGGATACAACAAACATGACCGATGAGAATTGCATCAGCTATTGTTCTTCCAACGGCTTCCAATATGCAGGAACAGAATACTCCCAAGAGTGCTGTAGGTGATTCCGGACGGTATGCTGGGCACTTGCCTCCACTGACCGTTCTCAGGGTGCGGAAGCCAACTAGCTGCTGCTGCGACCAAAGCCGCAGATACAGATTGCTCGTCAGCATGTACTGGAAATTCCACAGAGGCGTGCGGAGGAGGCAATCGCCTGAGTCTCTTCTACAGCTCCCAGCCAGTCGGCCCGCAGCCCAATCCGGGGGTCAACGGCTGGAGCTACATAGGCTGTTATGCGTCAGTGTGCACCGTCAGACTCATGATTGTGGCGATTATTGACTTCGTTTCAGGGAGGGAACAAGTGGCCGAGCTTTGACACAAGGGATTGGCAGTGTCCCGGCTGCCAACATGACAGTTGCCCTCTGCACCGCAGCTTGCAAGACCGCTGGATACATCCTCGCCGGTGTCGAGTACTCTGGGGAATGCTGTAATTTGTGCCCTACTTCCATTTCCTCCACGAGATCTGCTTGCTAATGATCGATAGACTGCGACAACAAGATCCAGAACGGCGGTGCACCCGCCTCGAGTGGATGCAGCATGCTGTGCAATGGCAACCAGACTGAGATATGCGGAGGGGCGAATCGGCTCAACATCTACGATTACCAGATGCAATATCCGGTGACATCTTCATCTTCATCCGCACAGCCGTCATCTAGTTTTTCTGCGTCCAGCACAGAGGCTTCATCCTCAGGTCTGACGACCTCGACCGTGAGCGCCAGTGCGTCCGATGTGTCTTCTTCATCCTCCGCATCATCAGCACCAGCGGCCACTGGCTTTCCCACGGGGTGGACAAGCCAAGGCTGCTGGGTGGATAATGCGCAAGGCCGTATCCTCAGCTATCAGGCTCCTGACTCCGAGACACTCACTCCCCAGTCCTGTGCGAGCACCTGCAGCAGTGCCGGTTACATCGTCTCCGGAACCGAATATAGCACGCAATGCTTCTGTGGGAACGGGATTCAGAACAATGGAACGCAGGCCCCGACCAGTGACTGCAATATGGCCTGTGCAGGCGACAGTACGCAGTTTTGTGGTGCTGGCGACCGCCTGTCGATCGTCTCCAAGGGCACACCAGCGGCAATATTGCCCCCTGCACCGATAGAGCAGGTCGGGAACTGGACGTATCAGGGCTGTTACACTGACAACGTCAATCAAGTGAGGACGTTTCCCCAGCAAATCATCTTCCAGAACATGACTCCTTCGGTGTGTCTCGACCGCTGCGCGGCCTTCGGATACATGGCTGCTGGGATTGAGTACGGCGACGAGTGCTATTGTAAGTATATGCGATTTTGGAATGTCCTCTGTCAAGGTAGGAGTATGCTGATCGGAGGACCTAGGTGGCGACCCTTCCAACATTGCCTCGTCCGGCTCGACCAAGCAGGAAGAGAGTTCCTGCACCATAGTGTGCCCCGGGAACACCTCTGTCATCTGTGGAGACGGCAATCGTCTGACGACTTACTTCTGGACCGGCGACCCTCTTTACACATGGTCGTTCCCCACAGGTGCTGCAGCAGGGCAGTACTCATTCCTGATCGGGGGTGTTACCGTGCCGCTGATGACCTCGGAATCCGTGACGGGCAAAATCTCCTTCCTCTCCAAATGGGGTACAGGACCGGCCAACGAGACAGGCGCGTACGAGCTCGATCTTGCCTCTCTCGACAACTTTACCCAAGCATGGCGACCGCTTCATCTCAAGACAGACGTCTTCTGCGCCGCTGGAGTGGTGCTCCCGGACAAGGTGGGCCGTCAGCTCACTGTAGGCGGATGGTCTGCCGACTCCCTTACCGGCGTACGTCTTTATTGGCCCGATGGGACACCAGGGGTGTGGGGTAGTCACGATTGGGAGGAGAACGTTAGCGAGCTGAAGCTCCAGGTGGGGAGATGGTATCCGTCTGTCATGGTAATGGCGAACGGGTCCGTGATGGTCATTGGTGGTGAGGATGGCTCTAACGGCCCAGCTGTGCCATCGATCGAGGTGCTGCCTTACACTGGCACTGCACCGTTGTACATGGACGTGAGTAAACCCTCTGTGAAGGATGAGTCATGCTTGCGCTGATCTGGAAAAAACCAGTGGCTCGACAGGACGGATCCCAATAACTTGTATCCGTTCATTGCCGTGCTTCCGTCAGGCGGTATCTTCGTCCAATACTGGAATGAAGCCCGTATTCTAGACGAGGCTACCTTCGGAACTACCAAAACCCTACCTAACGCCCCAGGCCACGTCAACGACCCAACTGCAGGACGAACATACCCCCTCGAGGGCACGGCCGTCCTCCTCCCGCAGAAGTACCCTTACACCGACCACCTCGGCATCCTCATCTGCGGCGGATCCACGATCGGTGCGGCCAATGCGCTCGACAACTGCGTGACCACCTTCCCCGAGGACGCCGACCCGAGCTGGACCCTCGAACGGATGCCGTCGACGCGCGTGATGCCGAACATGGCCGCGTTGCCTGACGGAACGTACCTCATCCTGAACGGCGCCCACCACGGCGTGGCGGGGTTCGGGCTGGCGACGGATCCGAACCTCAACGCGCTGCTGTATGATCCATCCAGGCCGGTCGGCAGCAGGATCAGCGTCATGGCCAACACGACCGTGGCGCGGCTGTACCACTCGGAGGCGGTCACGCTGCTGGACGGACGGGTGCTGGTCTCGGGAAGCGACCCGGAGGACAACGTCAACCCGGAGGAGTACCGCGTCGAGGTGTTCTCGCCGCCGTACCTGCTGCAGGGCAAGCGGCGGCCGACCTTCACCATCACCAACAGGGACTGGGTGTACGGCACCACGGGGATCTCGTTCACGCTGGGGTCGGCGGCCGCGAACGGGGCCATCTCGGTCACGCTGCTGGGCGCCGTGTTCAGCACGCACGGGAACGGCATGGGGAGCAGGGTGTTGGTGCCTCGGATGAGCTGCACGGGCACGACCTGTACGGTGGATGCGCCGCCGAACGCGCACGTGTGTCCGCCGGGCTGGTATCAGTTCTTTGTTGTGGACGGGGGAATCCCGGCCGTGGGTGTGTATGTGAGGATTGGGGGTGATCCGGCGTCTCTCGGGAACTGGCCGGATTTCCCTGACTTTACTGTCCCGGGAGTGTAGAGATTGGGAGGGGGGAAGCAAGCTTTGAGGCGTAAGAAAGCTGTTGGACGGTGTGTGGTCCAGATCTACACGAATACCGGGAGATAGGAAAGGTTATAGGTCCAATACAGATTATGATAACTCGGCCATGTAGCCCTGCTGCTGTCCACAGGCAGAGGGGACGCGCCGCCATGGGCGTTGAGAGTTGGGTTTGTCAACAAAGACGGCGACCGACCAATCTTCTAAATCTGAATGATGTTGTTCCAGATTGCCGGCGGGAGGTCTGGAGTGGAGCTTTGCATTTAGGTCTGAAGACCGTAACAGCAGGGGAAGGCTGCATAGAGGCTACCCCCCGGAAGTCCAAATGCGGACCCACGGACAGTGGCAAAAACGGCGCTAAGACTGTGTGTGGCTAAGGAAGGTGCATTTGCATTTGTATGACTGCTTGAAACCTCGATCCGAATCACAGTGACTCACTCTCACGTGAAGCGTCGACTGCGCCTTGTCCGAGTGAAGCTGACGGGAATCGACGATAATCTTCTGGCCTGCTTGCTGCCACTGGTGAACAAATAGACGAGTCTGTCGCCACAGGCCACCAACGCTTGTCCGTTCTCAGTTCATGGGCCAAACCTCTCCCCAACTTTCAACATTTCAACGTATCCATTCACCTTTTCACACATCCCGCAACACACAAGCAACCCATCCACTTTCACCCTCGGACGCTGCGTTTGCTTTCTTGACTGTCCAAAAGTCGCTGTATTTCAAAAAGCGCACTTGCCAACACCCCGTCGTCATCCTGGCCTCGCAAAACTTACATCTGGGACGACCCCTAACCACCACCACCCACACCATGGCTGAGGCTCAAACAGGCCCCGCCAATGCGGCATCATCACCATCACAACGAGGCTCTTCCTCGACAGCCAGGAGAGCCAGGTCCGCTCGGGGAAGAGGCCGCGGCAACCACAACAGAGGCTCTGCCCATGGCGGCCGAGGAGGACATACCGCGCCCCCGAGCGGCGCCATCAACCCACCGCCACTGGACGCCGCAGCCACCTCAGCAGAAACAAGAGCCGCCAACCCCGTAGAATCGCCGGGTGCCGACTCGAGAGGAGGCAGGGGCAGAAGGGGCGGTCCGCGGCGGGGCAGGGGAGGACGCGCTGCACAAGAGACTCAAATCGCCCCTCGGCGAACTTTCGGTGGCCATTTGACATCGACGGCTCAAGATAACACGAACGAGACACCAAGCTTGAGCGGCGATGCTGCTGAGTTCGTGCCTGGTCAGCCTGTGCAGCACAGAGCACGCAGACCCCCGAAGGCGAAGGAGGCACCACAGGCGAGACGGACGAGAGCGTCCAAGTCTGAGGCTCCAGATCTGACCACCCGGATTCACGAGGACATCGACAACGGCCAATACGAGTGCGTCATCTGCTCGAGCGAGGTCGTCCGCACGTCAAGGATCTGGGCCTGCAGCCTATGTTGGACCGTCACTCATTTTCACTGTACCAAGAAGTGGTACACAAGCCAGCTGAAGGACGGCCAGCAGCCGCAGGGGGTAGAACCAAACTGGCGGTGTCCTGGATGTAACTCCAAGTTGACCGAGGACCCTGGCTCTTACCATTGTTGGTGTGGCAAGGAGCTCAATCCACGGTCAACACCAGGTCTGCCGCCGCATTCGTGCGGTCAGACTTGTTCGAAGCCACGAGGCACGTGTCCACATCCCTGCGGTCTACAATGTCATTCAGGACCTTGCCCTCCTTGCGCCCTCATGGGCCCCGTGCAGTCATGCTACTGCGGAAAGAATACATCTCAGAAACGATGTGTTGATACGGATTATACGAATGGCTTCAGTTGTAATGAAGTCTGCGCAGACTTGCTACCATGTGGGGAGCATTTCTGCTCACAAAAGTGTCATCCTGGTGTTTGCGGCGCCTGTGAGGCGCTAGTCCTTTCGACTTGTTATTGTGGCAAGGAGCAGAAGGAGATACCTTGCGAGCAGCGAGACGACGTGCTGGAGTCTTACAACTACGGCCAACTGCAAGGCGAGTCCGAAACACCTAATGGAGCCTGGTTCGAAGGCTCCTTCACCTGCCAAGCTCTCTGTACGAGAAAGTTCGACTGCGGTGAACATGCATGCCAGAAAGGTTGTCACCCACACGATGAGGAACTCGCTCACTGTCCGATGTCCCCAGACATCGTGACCCACTGTCCATGTGGAAAGACGTCTCTGGAAGAGATCATGCCGGAGCCTCGAAAGTCCTGCGCGGACAAGATCCCACATTGCCCCAAGGTATGCGGTAAGACGCTTTCTTGCGGGCACATGTGCCCAGATACTTGCCACACCGGCACCTGCAGGCCCTGCTGGCAAAAGACGGCCATCACCTGTCGTTGCGGCAGGACTACGGTCCCAACCACTTGCCACGGCGTGCCTCCAGACGAGGTGATCAAGCCGGAATGTCCTCGGACTTGCAGAGCGCTTCTGAACTGCGGCAGGCATCAATGTGACTCGCGCTGTTGTCCCGGAGAGAAGAGGGCGGCCAAGCGTCAAGCTACTAAACGGAGGATCGGTGGCCCAGTGAACGAAGACGTGGAGGACGAGCATCTTTGCACGAGGACATGCAATCGACTTCTCAAGTGCGGCAAGCACTTCTGTCAGGCCCTCTGCCACAAAGGACCTTGCCCCAGCTGTTTGGAAGCTATTTTCGATGAGATCAGCTGCTCTTGTGGCCGCACCACACTTTACCCTCCCCAACCGGTACGTGTCTCTGCTGCTCTAAGACGATAGTTGGCTCAATACCTCTGTTCATCTTGCTGACTCTCATTTGCAGTGCGGAACTCAACCCCCGCAATGTAGGTTCCCTTGCACGCGTGGCCGAGAGTGCGGGCACCCTCAAGTCGAACACCAATGCCACCCTGATGACGTTGAGTGCCCTAAATGTCCCTTCCTGGTAGAAAAGACCTGTATCTGTGGCAAGGAGATTCTGCGAAATCAGCCCTGTTGGTTCGCGGAAGCGAGATGTGGGCGTCCGTGTGGGAAGAAGCTGAAGTGCGGGTATGTTCAGTTTTCAGACATCAACCATTTTCGACTTGCATTAGCTGACAACTCCCAGTGCTCATTTCTGCAAGCTGCTATGTCATCGTGGAGATTGTGAGGATGCAGGCTTACCGGGCTCTCATTGCAGTCAACCATGTGGTCAGAGTCGCGAGTCCTGCGGTCACGAAGATCTCGACCAGTGCCACGCCCCATTCGCGTGCAAAGAGGAGAGACCATGCCAATCCGAGACCTTCATCACCTGCGACTGCCAACGACGCAAGCAGAAAGTGAAGTGCTTATCCACCCGCCTCGACCCGAGAGGCCCACACCGTGAGCCACTCAAGTGCGACGACGAGTGTCTCCGACAGAAGCGCAACCGCCAGCTCGCCGAGGCCCTCAACGTCGACCCGGATCACACAGACGAGCATATCCCATACCAGGATCTCACGCTCAAGCTGTTCCGTGATAACACTGAGTGGGCGCAAGCACAGGAGCGAGAGATCCGTGTCTTTGCCGATTCGAATGCCCGCAACATGCGCTTTAAGCCCATGAAACCTCACCAGCGCCAGTTTCTCCACGTGCTTGCGGAAGACTTCGGGATGGACAGCGAGAGCCAGGATCCTGAGCCTCACCGACACGTGAGTATTTTCAAGGGGCCGCGGTTCGTTTCCGCGCCTCGGAAGACGTTGATGCAGTGTCTGCGTATATTGAAGGCCAACGCTCCTTCTCGAGTGGCCCCAACGGCTCCGGCGACAATGGCAAACAAGCCAACTCAACAGCCCTATAATGCTCTGCTGCTCTCCCGCCCCCGATTTGGTCTCACAGTCGAGGAGATCGACTCCGCGATCGCCTCCGACCTCCATTTCCTCACCTCATCCAACCCCACTCTCAGCTTCCTGACTAGCTTCTTACCGTCCGATGAAGTCCTCATCAAAGCCATCACGAGAACCACCATCGCAAGCATCGCCTCAGGAACGCTCACGCCCACGCAGATCGACAGCATGCTCGCCACCCTCAAACCGAAAGTTGCCAAGGCCATCGCAGCCCACGGTCTCGCCGCGGGCGTCACGCTGTGCGCAGCCGACGCGTCGTCGAACATTGTGCGGCGCGAGGGCAGCGGCGAGTCCTCCAACGGATGGAGCATGGTGGCCAGTCGGGCGGCGGCACGGCCCAGGACGTGGGCGCCGACGCCGGTGGTAGAGCCTAAGCAGACGGGGTTCGTGGCTCTGAGGAGGCTGGGGGCGAAGAAGGCAGTGCAGCCTCCACCTCAGCAGGAGGATAAGAAGGAGGAGAAGGTGACGCCTGAGAAGACGCCCGAGCAAGAGGAACGGGGGCAGGCGGACGGTGCGGAGAGTGAGGGATTGTGAGCAACTGATACACTTTTTCAGACGTGTGAGGATATTTGCCGATGTCCGGATGGGCTCTTTACGTTTCTACTTTCGGGCGGGAGTTATGATGATGGTGACGACAACCAAGTGGTTATGGAGGCAATCTTGGTGACCAACAGCCTAGGCATGACAGGGCACTGGTAGCAATGCTGGCCGGGGGATTGCTCAACGATGGGGTCCATAGAAAATCCCGAGCAGACTTCTAGAAAAATTCACATATCCACAGATCCCGACCAAGTTTGCAAGTCCTGTCCTTCTGTTCTACCCACCACTACCATGCAATTGGTTAGGTAACTCCTCTACCATTGTAGTATGCCCAACTCCCCTTGTTAGCCCCCCCCCCCGGCAGGGGTGTTTCTTCCCTCTATCTTGTCTTGTTTAGAATGTTCCTTCTCTCTAGCGCAAGTCCTGTCGAACTGGAGAGGGGAGGGGGAGGGGGAGAGAGGGATCTTGGAAGTTTAGAAGGGAGATGGTGCAGTACCGACCAGACAGTAAGACCAAGAGGATAGGTAGTTGCAAAAAGCAACTCAGCAGCTGAGCAGAGAGGGCGGCTGGACGGGAACTTTCACATGCAGATCTGCATATCTCTGCATGTCTAGAGGTAGGCAGTTGGTATAGGTTCAATCTAGAGCCTCTAAGGGCACGCCAAGACGATATAACCACCACCACCACCAAAGAACCGCCATCATCAGCGTCGTAACCATCTCATCCATCCCAGACCGAGACGAGACGAGACCATCCTTGCTCAGCTACAACGTCAACGTCAACGTCAACGTCAACGTCAACGTCAACGTCAACACAACACAACACAACACACACAGAGAGACCTCCTCCTTTGGCACACGTTTGTCCCGGCAAGGAACGATCGCCGCCTGGGTGGGGGTTGGGCCGTGGGGAGAGGAGAGGAGAGGAAAGGGAAGGAAGG